>JALIZF010001311.1:0-242880 GCA_029948255.1 Telmatactis stephensoni
TTCTGGTATATTGATACTTCACATATGCAAGTCCGAATACCACAGAAATATAAAATATGTAAAGTATGCATAAGTATTCGTCCTTCCATACTTCGCGTATAATTTTCGTCAAGAATATATGACAACATCTCAAGTCCCGCAGGGATATTCATTTTCTGATATCTTGAGTATACGAGTTGAAAATCTCGGTGTATTTATACTTCACATATGCAAGTCCGAATACCACAGAAATATAAAATACGTAGCGTATGCGTAAGAATTCAAAATGAATACTATTACCATACGTTACGTATATTATCCGTGTCGAATATCCAAGAATACCCCAAGTTTCGAAGGCGTATTCAGTTCTTGAATACTCTTGAATATTCGCCTTTTGGCACAGTGTAATAGGTTTTAACAAGTGTTTAAGACACCTTAAAGTTCACATTTACTTGAATGAAATTTTCCGTAATCTTAACAAAATATGATATTTAGGTATATTTACGGGTTTCATTAAATGCCAATAAAGACAGCATTCTTGTACATTTAAGAGACCCGTAAATGCAAAGAAATATAAACTTTAAGGATGCTTAAAATTTCCTTAAATGGTATTAAATCCGAAATTTAACCCAAAATAAGTTAGATATAAGTGTCCATTAAAGGAGTATTTTAGTCTAGTGAGTTTTTAAATAGACGATCAAAAATGTCCAATAGTTTGACAATAATACATAAAAATTCTATCTATACTAAACTTTAGTAAATAAAGTTCCAGGTCCATTTTAGCTCATGGATATAAATTTGCGAAACTGAGCTCCATTCAACTGATTTCTGCTTAATTAGTAGGTGACGAAGGTGTTCTTTTGTTTTTGCATTATTTCTTTTCCTATAGCAAATTTTCAGCAGCAGCAGTAAGGGTTTGTTCCGTTTGGACCTTGAAATATGCAGGCCCTGCCTGCGTAGATCGAGGGGTGTCGGCAGCAGGGATTCACTGCACCAATTATGGCGTTTTGGGGCCCGGAGATTAAAAATGGCAAAACCCCTTACTGCTGCTGGAGACATCGTCGGTTGGTATTGTTTATTGAATATAAAATATATATAGATATATGGACGCTATTGACTGGCTATTACAAAGCGAGTTACCTCCTATTGCAAATGAAGAAATAGCGCGTCTCAGAAAGAATGTAATCGATAACACAAATGCAGATATAGTTTTTACAACGTTTATAGAAAAAAATACAGATGCTTCGATGACTGAAGAACGCGCGGAAGATATTATTAATAGACTGCCCGAAGGGGATTTTCGTCTGCAGTTAGCATTTATAAAATACGATGGCCGCCAGTGGATAGTTGAAGAGGGGAGAAATCCTATTCAGGCAAGTAATCGTAAAGATCTATTTATCTTGAATAAAAATACTAGGCCCGGCGCTTTAGTGGGCATTGACTCTTTGTATTACGATGAGGCGTATCCTGTAACCGTGGTTATTTACTTGGGTTATAAAATAAAAGAGCCCGATGCAGAAAAGCTACAGCCGATGAGACATCCCGGCAACTGTGTCGCCAAACTTATTAGAGAATATTTTACAGACTCTACGAAAGGCGGCAGTTTAACTGACGAACGAAAAAAGGCTATAAGGACATGGGAAAAAAATACACAGAGGTGTGGCGGTACTATAGAAGCAATAAAGAAATTAGAAGTGGCTATAAAGAGGCGCATTGTTGTGCTAGACATTATGGGCGGGTTTATTTATTCTGGCACAGATAAGTATAGAGGCAATGGACCGGCTATAAATATTTATCAGCATAATGGTCATGCGTGGAGAGATGTGAGGTTTCCGAAGAAAAAGAGAGTAGAAGTGTATAAAGATGTGAATCCGCTGTGGACGGAATTTGACATTGACGGTAATATTCTTTGTGATGGCAGTGATTTTATTAAAGAGAATTCTATATGGCTGCTAGATGCGGAGGGGACGCAGTTTATTACGCAGGATGGGACGCTTTATCAGCCGCAGGTGGAGGATGAAAAAATAAGAAAGGCCTGTGAGATATTGGGCGAGGATTTTAGAGAAGAGGTATTTTGTAGTAGTTCTTTAGACTTTGTGGCCGCGAGAAAAAGAAATCATTGGAAGCCGACGCCGAAAGAGTTGCCGGAGATTGCGTTGGCGTGCGTTGAACATGGTCATGGCGGTCTTTGGAATATGGAGTACAAAAAAGAAGATTATGTGTCGCTGGACATGAAGCATTGTTATCCGGCCAGCTTTAAGGGACTGGGAGATGCGGCGTCTTATTATCAGCGGTATGGACATCCGGATTCGCAGTTCTTTAGGGTGGCTTTAGATGGGCGTTATGAGGCGCCGGCTAATGGGTTTGTGAAGTTGACGGCGTGGAAGTTTAAAGAGGGGCTTCATCCTATTATTTACGCGTGGTATGGTAAGCATATAGAAGAGAAAGGTTGGATTCCGGTGCCGTTGTTAAAGTTCTTTGAAGAGCGTGGACTTTTAGAGTATACGGCGCACGAGGCCATTCTTTGCCACGGTGATAAGACACAGTGGCTGCCGGCGGATAATCATGCGGCGCGGATTGTTATTGGTAAGTTTACGCAGGGCGCCAGAGCAGGAGAAAAACATATGCAGCGGCGGCTGATAACTGATGATGAAGAGCTGAACTTTTTAATAAAAAAGGCCCATAAAGAAAATACTATGGTGCGGACAGATGACTTTGGCGGCGATGGCAAAGTGTTGTGTTATTATAACGATTATAGGGCGCAGTATTATCATTTAAGGGCTTCTATGTTGTCGTATGCTCATATTAATCTTTTGACGATGCTGCTGCGGTTTGATAAGGAAGATATACCTAGGGTGGCCACGGATAGTTTGTATATAAGGCCTGAGGTGTTGGAAAAGATGAAAATGTATTATGTCAAAGATGAGATGGCCGAAAGTGGACAATGGCGTATAAAAAATGAAGAGATGAGGACTTGGCGAGAAAGGGTGAAATACTGCGGTAATCATAAAGAGGGCAAAAGAGAGGCGACGCAGGAAATATGGCCCAGCGTTAGTGATCCTATTAGCTATAAACGGTTTTCTTATCTCTATGGCGCTGGCGGCAGTGGTAAGACGACGAGGGTGTTAGGGCTGTTTCCGGAGGTAAAGGTATTAACGCCCACTCATCGTTTAGAAAGGGAATTAACACTGCAGGGATATGATGCGCAGACCTATCATAGCTTTTTTCGTTATAACGGCGAAAAGTGGGTTCCGGAGGCTATAAAAGAGATACCGCCGGTTATTCTTTGGGACGAGATTTGTACGGTGCCGCTGCCGATGCTGAAGGAGTTTGTAGAGTTCTTAAAGGGGAAAACGCAGGTGATATTTGCGGGCGATCCGTGTCAGCCGCCGCCTATTGCGGGAGAAATGCCGCATGAGTGGTTAAAGGAGTTTTACCATGAAGAAATAAAAGCCGATTATAGAAGTAAAGATGAGAAGATAAAGAAGTTTAAAAGTTCATTGAGAGGTTTAACCGATGTTGAGCAGTGTAAATGTATGAGGAAAAATATGAAGGCGCGGGATTATGAGGTGTTTTTGCAGGAGTGGCGGCCGACGGATTTGGTGCTTAGTAGTAAAAGGGCGGTGCAGGCGAGGATTGAAAAAGATCTGTTAAGGCGGCATCGGGAAAAGTTTACTTCGCATTTGGTGCCGGTGTCTTATAGGCCACGCGATACAAGACAAAAAAAATCAATTACGGTGCCTTATACGCAGGTGATCTTAGAAAATGCCGTCAAACACGATATAGCGTGGGTGCCGCTGGCGTTGGTGGATAAAATTATGAAACATCCAGATTGGCGGCTGGGTTATTGTATGACCGTTCATAGTGCGCAGGGATTGACTATAAAAGAAAATCTGTGGATTATTGATCAGCGGCTCTGTTGGAGCAATCTGATCTATACGGCCGTCAGTCGGGTTGAATATGCGGCACAGTTGAAAAGGGCATGGGGGCCGGCAATGCGGTACGATAATACGCCCGAGGAAATAGCTAAGCAGAATATTAACAAGAAGCTATTGCGTTATAAGTGGCACGATGAGCACAAAAAATTAGAGTTTGACCTTTGCGTCGCCGATGTTTATAAAAAGGATGCCCGTTGTGCTAAGTGCAACCATACCTCTGCTTTGGAGTCGTGAACCAAACGACGATCAGCAATTTTCTGTGGACCGTTTAAATAATAAGAAAGGCCACTCTGTGGGTAATATACGTTTGACGTGCTTAGAGTGTAATCAGGCGCGTGGTGCAGCACTACGCTGAATCCTTGGGGACTATGAGCAGCTCTGCTTAACGATCCATGGCTTGGGCCATCTGTTAGTAATAAAAACACAGGTTGTCTTTCGTTGGTAATAGACTTTGAGAGTCTGATACGTTTCCAAAGACCAATTAGGATCCGTAGCTCTCTTGGATCCTCCTTCCAGGTCTCCAGGCTGATAAAGATATCTGACGACTATGCCCGTGGGCAACTTTTTTTCTTTCATTCCTACCGCTCTTGAACTCCTAACGTAGGATTTGTGTTCGACGTGTTTCTTTCTTTATGGCATCCTTAGGTTTCATTCCGTTGCCCTTGTTTCCTCATTATTTAAAGCCTTAATGACCTCTGGAAGTCTCTGCACCCACTCCCTGTTGCTTTTGGATGGATCTGCTAATTCTTTCCAATACTGATATCCAAACAAGCGTTCCGCTAGGGTGCGATTAAATCTTTCAACGAGGCTTTGACCCCTGTGGTACTCTGCTTCAGCTCTCCTGATCTTAGTATCGTGGTCTTTCAGCGTTTTAGTGACAGGCGCCCATGAACTCTGTGCCCGCATCAACCTGCAGCAGCTTTGGCCATTTTAAAACGCGCTTATAAATCTTACTTAGAGCCTCTGCCACTTCTCCAGAGTCTTTGCTGGTTAGGGGTTCGGCGTCTTTGTATCGGCTGGCGATGTCGACGACCGTTAAAGCATATCTGTAGGTTTTTCTTCTCACCTTATCGTGCGGCAAAAAAAGTAAATCTGCCTGATGAACTTCGTTTGGAGCATTCACGGTAAAGCTGGGCCTAGGAATGTATTTAGGAACGGGAAGATAAACCTGCCAAAGGGTTTGTTTTTTTAACCAGTTCTTAGCTGTGTCTTCAGAGACTCTAGCCGCTACAGCAAGTTTCTTAATAGCCGAGGCTCCTCGCCAATAGCCTTCGGGTCCGTAATAAATCCTCTTAAGTTTGTCTTCGACGCGGGGCATTATATAAATTCCAAGACAAGTTTATCTTCTATTGTTAAAATTTACAACTTCTCCGTCGAACTTTAATGGCTGATGTTAATTGCTGAAACCAAGTCGCAAGACAAATCGTATTCAAAGAAATGGGAGCGATATTCTACTAGGTCAAACGGATTTCCTTTGGGCGGGAATTTAGCCATCACATTCGAACGACTGCCATTTTCATATGTATAAACTAAGTCACAATGGATTTCATAATTAGAAGGGACATTCCAATGAAATGTGTCGATATTTTGACCGGCCAGCGTCACCTTTTTATAACCGATCAGGTCTATAATGCGCTGATTCAGTGTGGTGCTTTTGTCGTGTGTCAGTTTCCATTCGTGGGGCAGCCCTGTTGTTAAAGTGACACCGAGTTTGGCGAGTTCTTTGGCCAGCGTCTGCGGCGTGTAATGCGAATTAGGAATGAGATGCTGCTTGCTGCCTTTCATTATAAAGCCGGCTATTAAATTATGCCAAGAATTGTACAAAGAGCAACTTATGAGTCGGACCTTGTGGGCTCTGATCGGCGGATTTAAATAAGTTGTAAACGGATTTTGGTCGCTGTTCAAAAAGACGATCATATATAATAGGCCACGGCGCCTCCGATGGCCAGGCCTGAAATGCCTAGAAACATTAATTCATTATTTTTTTGCCTTTTAGAAGGTGTGTAATAATCTTTAAACTGCGGTGGCTTTTTCAGAGCAAAGTGAGGATGCGTCTGTGCGTAGAGCTTAAAGGCGTAATCGGTGTTTTGGAAATTCTTATCGGCCTGCATTTTATCGCGGTAATTTTCATCTAACCAGTCGCGGTAGGCTTGTCTTTTTTTATTATAGGCGGCGAGGGCATTTTCATAGGCTTCCATGGCCAGATCGTGGCGTTTTCTTTCGGCGGCTAATTCATTTTTACTGTCGCCGTGAATCAGTTTGTCTAAATAGCGGCCGCCGTAGTTGGCGCCTGTAAAGGCTAAGGCTGCGGCGATGCTTCCGGCGATGACACTAACCATTATATATTAAAAATCTCTGATTTTTAGATACTATTGGGCAGGTATTTTTCTTTGATCAGGTAATCTCTCAAAGCGATGCTGCCGGCGACGGCGGCGGTCATTTTAACGTAATTCATCACGCTGCTGCTGGGGTCGCCAGTGAAGGTTTCTTTTAGGGCCTTTTTGCCGACCCAGCCAACGGCGGCGACGAGAGAAGTAAGTACGGCGGCTTCTTCAGCGGTCTTCATCAATGTAGAGGGCATTCTATATTAACTGCAAAGAGAATTTTATTCCATCTCAGGGATCTTAGAGCGCTTTTTTTCTTTAGGTTCATGGTGTATTACGGGCTCAAGATGCACAGCGGTCTTCTGTGATTTCCACTGTAGGTATAAGCTGCCCATGGCCACTAAAAGGCCAAGGCCGCCGATGACGTAGCCCGGATTGATATCCCAGCCGTCACTAGATTCCGAAGAAGGGTCTTTTTTGGCTTTATTCTTTTTATTCAGCTCGGCCAGCTTTTTTCCCGCCGCTACTCTGCCGGGCGCCTTTGGCTTGGTGATCTTTTGTTCGGCCGCGGCGGGGGTAGTAGTATCTTCTTTCTGCTCGGTGTCACTCATATATTAAGGACTTGACGACTTATCAAGTAACTTGAAAATGACTTATGGTGACTTGATTAAGTTGTTGACTCGACTTGATCAAGTTCTTGTGGCGGACTTGCGGTGACTTGCGGCTGACTTAGTCGTGACTTCTTGAAGTCGCTCCAAGACGTCGTAAGTTCTTGTAAGTCGATGTGCTGCGCTATGTGAAGTGCTCCGCTGGCCAACGCCATTAACTTGCCGCATTTTAAAGACAACCAGCCACAAGTGAGCTTAAGTTCTTGGGCGATGATATAGTCCTCACTTAAGTCTTTTTGTAATTGCTGGACGTCGTCTATGGGCAGTGCAAGTCCAAGTAGTTTAGTGGCCAGCTTTATAGCGCTGTCGGCGACGGCGTCTGTGGTTTTACTGGCAAGTGCCACTTCATAGCGCTTATAGAACTTCTTCACATCGGCTTCAGACAGCTGATTGACTTGTTCATGCGTCAGTTCTTTGCCGATCATTTCTTTACATTTGCCGCTGCTGACTAAAACATTAAGCTGTTCTTTCAGTTGATCATCGCCCAGCTGTGTGGGCGGCTCATCTAATAGCTCTTCGATGTTCATGTATATTAGAAAAATCATAGATTTTTCACGCTGTAAGGATATCTTAGGGAAAAAATCATTTTAGAATACTGATTGACTTTTAAATGCCGCATATGTTCTTGTAGCTGCTCTTTGGTTATTTCGCCGCCATAGTCGCTAAGGATGGTTTCTAGGTCGCTTTTGCTGGGCGTGTAGAAGACTACTAAAGAGCCGATATTTTCTCTAAAGGGCTTACTGACGCTGGTCAGCTGCTGTGATAGGAGCCACACAGAAATGTTATCATGGCGCCCGGAAAAGGCCAGTTTTACTAGCTCTGAAGTGCGTTTTTTCACGTCGTCGCCGCAGGCAATATCATCCAGAATAAATAAAGTTTGTGCAGCGGCCGTCGCTGGGTGCCTCCACTGCCGGTGCCAGAACTCTAAATGCGTTGATAGTTCATTAGGGTCTAAGATGTCTACAAAAAAATCTTCATCTTCTTTGCCCACGTTTTCCCAGGTCTTATTGTTAACGTAGGTGGGGCAAAGTAAAACAATGTAATCGAACTTATATCTAAAAGGGCCTAATAGCTGCTCGACCACGAATTTAGTCTTGCCGCAGCCGGTCGGGCCTACGATGAGGGCGTTACAAGGAATATGTTCTGGGTTCATTATATCTTAAAAATCTATGGCTTTTTAATATAGATATGAGCGTAGAAAGTATACAAAAGGCCGTCGAATTTATGCGCGAAAAAAAGAGTCTGGAAGAAGAAGTAATGGCGCTGAGGGCCGAGGTAGAGCGGCTCAAAGAAGAGTTGGCGGCCAATAAAACGGCCGAACGGTTATCGGCGATGGTGACCTTAGCTATGTGGGGTAAAGAAGCCGTCGTCGACTTTATGAGGCTTCCAATGTAATTATATATGGACAACCCTTACACGTTAGGAAAAGATTGTGTTTATACGGTGTATCAAGACGAGGTCAAATACAGCAAGGCCTCTTGGGTGAATGTGGCTGGGATGTCGGTGGATGTGCATTATCCCGGCCGAAAGTTGATTTTGTGTAGCATTTGCTTAGGGGCGGCGAGTCATGCCAATGTGGGGTTTCGATTTGTGGATCATGATGGGAAACCGTTTCCGCCCATGCGACAAAAGACAAACACAAGAGAACCAGTGCATTTTTCGTATGAGCCGCCCACTCAGAGCGCAGAAGATTTGGGGGTGGTGACTTTTCATCTGATAGCCGATGTAGAGAAAAAAGTACAACTGCAAGTGCGGGTGGATGATTCAGCGACCATTTGTATCAACAGCATTGACGACCAGAGAGATCGGCCTTACAACCACATGACCATCAGCATCTTGACGGTCATTTCACTATAATATATGGAGAATCCTTACACAACACACACAGATTATGCGTATGTTTCAGAAGATAGGGATTACACTACTAAGGACCAATGGCAAGATGTCGATGGCCTATCGATCGATGTAGAAGGCTATTACTTGATTATTTGTACCTTGTGCCTTAATACGGGCCTTAATGCCAATGTGGGGTTTTGTCTTGTAGACGGCAGCAACCGGCCTCTGATTCCTTTTAGAACCTCTGTAAACAAGAGAATCCCCGTTCATTTTTCTTACGAGCCCTGTCCATTTAGTGGCGAAGACCAGACTCCTGTTTCTTTTCATATGGTGGCTTATTGTAAAGGGCCTGTCAAGCTTCGCCTCATGACAAGTGATGTGCAATATGGCTCTGGCAATACTGTTCAACATAGTAGGGCTGGACTCAATAGTGTTATGAACGTAGACAGGCCTTGGAACCACAAATCCATCAGCACCATGAGTGCTATTCCGCTTTGCAGCATTGAAGAACAAAAAAATAATAATGCGGCGCCACAACCCATCGGTAGAAGAGCCTTACCACGGGTCGAAGAAGATATTAAAAAACCTGTGCCAAAAAATCCAGACAAAAAGCCCCCTACCGGCGGTACATCAAAGCTTTAGATATATGGACTGCTTAACGTCGTCGCCGTCGAGTGATTGTGTCATCGCCCCAGAAGAAGTGAAGAAAATGCGCTGTCTACACTGCAATGAAATCTACAAAGAATCAGAGTTTGAGGGCCACATCTGTACGGCCGATCTAAAGGCGCACCGCACGAAAGATGATGGGGTTTATCAGGGCGCCGCTTAGAATACGAAAAAAAAAAGATGCCACGGCCTGTTTTGTTTTATTCTTTATAAATAGAGGTTAAAATATTTTATAGATATAATGGAGTGTCCAGACTGTCACAAAACATTCTCTTCTAAACAAAAATGCCAATACCATTACAGTCACAACGTCTGTTATAAACACATCTACAGATGCCCCATCTGCCAAAAACAGTTCTCCTCAAAGCAGGGTACCCAATATCATCTCAAAAATAAGGTATGTGCGAATCGCCGGCAGCGTGAAAACAAGACATGTGATAAATGCAACCGTGGGTTCTCTAGCCGCCAAAGACTAAAGTATCACAGAGATAATAATGTCTGCGGCGGCCCTTAACAGTATGTTTTATTCTTTATAAATAGAGGTTATTTTCACGAATTCTATTCTGAGAGAATATGAAAATAAATGTTTTTTATGTCATTGGCCGTCTTTTGTTTTATTCTTTATAAATAGAGGTTATTTTCACAAATTCTATTCTGAGATTTATATAGATAAAAATGTTATTATTTGCCGCTGCCGCCTTAGAATACGAAAAAAAGATATAATCTATTTGTTTTATTCTTTATAAATAGAGGTTATTTTCACAAATTCTATTCTGAGATTTATATAGATAAAAATGTTATTATTTGCCGCTGCCGCCTTAGAATACGAAAAAAAGATATATTACGGCCACATACATTTATTTTCATATTCAGAATAGAATTCGTGAAAATAACCTCTATTTATAAGATATTTAACAATGGCCAGAGAAGATTAATTACACTTCTTCTAATCTTATTCTCACCGCCCAGAGAAGTTTAATTACATCTATTTGTTTTATTCTTTATAAATAGAGAGTATTTTAAAGAATTCTCTGGTGGATTTTTTATATAGATAAAATGTCATTGGCCGCGAAAAAAAAAAGATATATTACGGCCGTGTCATCTTTTTTTTCATATTCAGAATAGAATTTGTGAAAATAACCTCTATTTATAAGATATTTAACAACCCGTGTCAACGGCGTCGGGCGCCCTGCATATTTTACTTTTCAAATGGATTTCGGCGCTTTATATACCGCATCCTTTTCTTTGTTTATGATATTCAAGCCGCCAGGCGGATGAGAAAGTATGATTACAAGAGCCGCATGTTGTATTTGGTCGCTCTTTAAGACAGATTTTTGCCTTGGTATGATATTTTAGCCTTTGCGGCGTAGCGAAGGTCTTATTACAAGCGCCGCATGTCAAGTTTTCTTTAAGACATACCTTTTTTTCGATATGATATTTAAGCCGTTGGGGCGTAGAAAACGTATGATTACAAGTGTCGCATGTGGTATTGGGCCGTTCTCTAAGACATACGTTTTTTTCTATGTGATCTTTAAGATTTTTGACCGAATAAAAGGTCCAATGACAGACGCCGCATGTCTTATTTGGTTTTTCTTTGTGACAGACTCTTTTTTGGAGATGATAGTTTAGACTCTCAAGGGCGGTGAAAGTCTTATTACAATCGCCGCATGTGGGCCTATTTTTAAGGCACACCATATTTTCGACATGGTAATAAAGACGATCAATATTATAGAAAGTTCTTGGGCAGTTTGGACAGCTTTGCATTATATAATAGAAAATATTTTAACCTCAAATAACGATACACCTTAGAATAAAAAAAAGCCCCAACCGGCACTATATAGTTTTTTTTGTCGACTTCAGCGCCGCCTTTCGTAAATGGTGGTTTTTTCTATAACGCTGAGCCTAAAAGGCCCCGATGAAGTAAATACCTCGTCTTCGCTGTCATAAGATGACAAGGAGCTGTAGTCGCTGTCCGAGGAACTTAAAGTCCATTCTTCGCTGTCAATGTAAATCTCTTGGCCGTCGCTCATTATATATTTAAGAGAACATATCTTTCTTTTCTATTTTGACCGCATTAAAGCTCCAATGGCTATTATTGCGGCCTTTTTTAAGCCCATTACTCCGTATATGAGTATATTCTTTGCCCTCTAAAGTCTCTTTTACCCGCTGCGGCGCCCACATAGTGTAAAGCTTATTATCGCCATCTTCAAGGGTCAGCTTCATCGTCTCGGCCGCATGTAACTCATAGACATCATAGTTCACAATCTTATAAATGCGCCCGACTTCTAAATCGCGCCATTTTGTCATGGTTTCGGCTTCTTTGATGGCATTGTTAAATTCTGAGACGCTGATCATTATATCATAGAGATGTTTTTACCTTTAAAGCCGATGTATAACTCTCATATGCACCGCCAAGGTTTCTTCGCTTTTAAACCGCCGCGGACACCGCGGGCAAGGAACCCTTAGGCCGCTGCAGTATTCTTTGAGGGCATCAACTATTTCATCATAGTCATGGCTGACCAAAGTAAGATAACCCTGCTGTTCATATCTTCGTAATGCTTCTTTTTGGGCTTCAGAGACTTCTCCAGTGCCCTTAGGCGTCTTTAATTCTATACAGAAGCCGTTATAATTTTTATGGGCGTTTTGCACTATAAGATCTGGCTGCCCCTTCTGATAGCCCTTTTGCCAACTTTGTATTCGCTTTTGCTGGGTATCTTGGTTTTCTCCGAGCCCGGCGACGAGGATGAGATTATGAAAGCGGCGAGTGTAATCTATTACTTTTTTATGTAAGTCAAACTCATTTTCGATCTTAAAGCATGTCAAGGCTTTGATGTCTTTTTTCGGCTCATAACGGCCAGTTTTGCGGATCTCCGGTAATACTTCTTTAAACACCCACTTTCTGAATTCTATGGCGCTGGGCAGCTTACTGCTAAAAATTAACTCATACAGACCAGGCTCAGTAACATAGACGGTGTTTGGCTGCTCATTCAAGGGGGCATTATTTCGATGCCCCCTTATATCACACAGGGATTTCTTGTACTCCTCAGATACGTGGTCTCTTATAGCATTTTTTTCACTAACATAGCCTAAGGCCCTAGCAACATCTTTTGCCTTAAAATACAATTCATCTCCTTTTTTTAGGGTATTGAGTTTTAGATTTAGCTGTGGGTTTTCAAAAACGCGTATCATGGTATATCAGTATTATTTTTTTAATCTTAAAATCCGATGCTGCTAAAAATTGGCTCTTATATTTTTTTAATCTTAATATGCAATGCCGGGTGCAAGGGAGCGGTGAAATCGCGCGGCCTCAGGAATTTCTTATAGTCCTCAGATACCCGAACATAGCCTAAAGCCGTGGCAATATCTTTTGACTTAAAATACAAATCATCTCCGTTTTTTAGCTTTACAAAAACGCGTAACATGGTATATCTATTATTTTTTTTAATCTTAAAAGCCGACGGATTTAATAGGCAATGGACTGAAGTTGATTACCTTCTATGTTCATTTGCGCATCGCCGACGACAAAGATGTGGCAGTTGATCTTGTCATCATTGCCCGCGCCAGAATTTGTTGTGCGTTTTATCTCCAAAGTGACGCCGTCTTGCGTGCTGACCAGCTTTAAGCCCTGGCCGTGAATATCATTGTCCTCTGAGGTTCTTAGATCCACCCACAGGGCATATTTATTGCCATGAAAGAATTGCTGGGGGCTTATGTGGTCGCCAAACCGCCTTACCACTTCATTATAAATGTCGCTCGGCTTTAATCCCTGCGAATAAACCTTATTTGGGACGCCGTTGATATTTACTTTTACATCTGTAATCTTTGGATTCACAAAGGCCTCAGAATCTCTTTGGCCAGCAGAAAATGGCTTTACGAAGAGCAGCAGCAGCCCAGACAGAGACCTGCGGGGTATATTCACCGTTTCGGTAATTAAATCTTGGGTCTTGTCTAGAATGGGGATGGTCTTGTGATGATGCACGTGGTCATAGAGAAAAGCCTTGCCAGCAGAGTATTCAGCGGCGGCACTGCGGGCTAAGGTATCGCTGTGAATGGTTTCATACTGCAGCTGTAGATTGGTCATACTGTAGTCGTGAATCGCCCCAGACAAAGCCGAGTCAGTGCCCTGCAGTAAGTTAGTGGTGTCCGCCAGCGTCACTTCAAACTGCATATCAGATGATAAGATTCTGGGGTAAAAGACACCATGGGTCTTCAGAACTTCAAAATCCAAAGGGATGACATATTTGGTGCCATAGGCCGTTGATAGCGCCGTAGCTTCTGCATCACTTCCCTTATTGGATGAACTACTTCTCATCTTTCTCAAGGTATCAGTGCCAACGCCCTGCTCCACCAGCACATCTCTCTCTTTGGGCAACATGAATAGATCTTTGTAAGTGTGGTAAAGGTCATACCTGTTGAGATCCAAAAGACATTCGCCGGCAAATTTAACTTTCAGGCGATTGACGATGTTGCGGCCGATGTTGTTAACGCAATGGCGTTTGTCGGCCGTTGATGGTTGTATGGCCAAATCAAACCGCAGCGCCAGGGTGCCAGGCACTAAGAGAAGATTTTCTGAGAGCGTGGGGACGCTGACGTATAATGTCTCCCCTGGGTTTGCACTAGAGGGCGTGAAAGTAACGCGGTGAAAAGTCCTTTCGGCCTTTAAGCCGCCGGTCTGTTTGGGCAGAATACTGGGATCTATCTTTGAGCTGATCATTATATATATATGGAAGGCGAAATAGATCCTGATTTTGACCCCACCACCGAAGAAGGTCAAGAAGATATTAACGACGACGAATTAGCGCCCCTGATAGAACAAGGAAAAAGAGATAAGTGGGCCATCTTTAGAGATGCATTTCGTCGTTTTGGCGACGGCGCTGGCAGTTATATCAGACGCCTCGGAAGGGACTACAGGCGTTTGCATCCCGAGGAGCCCGTACCTGAGTACCTTCAAATGGAAGAATTTAACAAATTTCGCGATGAAGAAGCACTAAAAGAAATTCTTCAAAGCCCGGTCGAACTGGCCGAAAAACGCCTCTTAGAATTATACGAACACTTTAACTTCGATTATGTAAGACTAACTGAGCAGAAGGGCCAAGTTTACATCTCGTTTCCCAACGAAAAGAGCCAAGGCAAATGGACTAAGCCACAGCCCCTTTTTACTAAAGAAGGCGAGATTAGAGAAACGGTAAAGGCGCTCAAGGGATTTAAAATGGCATCGAGAGGCCTCTTAGAGCTATTGAAAGAGCATAATGCAAAGATCGCATTACAAAAGAGAGCCATCGACCTAGAAGATCAACTAGGCGAGGCCGAACAAGCCCTTGCGGTCAAAACCCAGGCCCTGTCTAATCTACAATCCCGATTTGATCGCGTCCAGGAAGAATACGAAAAAGCCTTGACGGCCAACGAAGAACGCCACAACCTGGAGACAGAAAACATCCTCGAAGATGCCGAACAACGCTACAATTCTATTTTAGAAGAAAGAAATATCATTGTCACCGAGGCCAACAAAGCCCTGGGGGAAAGAGACCGTGCCCGCGCGGCGCTAGACGAAACCGCCCAAGAGTTAGGGATGGCCAAAACTGACGCTGCCACCCTTCGTTCCGAACTCGAGGCCTCGCAAAGAGAAAAGGCCGAGTTAGAACATAGAGTCCGCACCCTTGAAGAGCAATTACAGCAAGACCGCCAGGCCATCGAAGACTTAGAACACCAAATAGAAGAACTCCGTCGAATAGCCGACGATGAAAACCGCACCGAAGAAGAACGCGAGGCCGCCGAAAGACGGGCCCAAGAACTCCAAGAGCGCTTAGAAGAATTAGAGCACCAAGTAGAAAACCGCGAGCGAGAATTAGGCCTCACCACCAAAGAAAAAATAAAACGCATGCTTTTAAAATATGGCATTCCTGCGGCCTTTGCCGTGGCTATAAGTAGTGTCATAGGAGTCATATTAACCTCTTTAAAAGGTGTCGGCGCCGGTGTTAAAAAAATAGGTCAAGGCCTGACCGCGCTAGGTAAAAAAATGGCCGCCGCCGTGCCAGGTCTATTAGGCAGCGTCTTATCTTTGGTGTTGAAGACCGGCGGCGAATTGCTGAAGTTTGTCGGCAACAATATTTGGATTCTTGTCGTAGCTATAGGCGCCGTACTTTTAAAGAAGTTAAAGATATAATTACCGTAGCATAAAATAGCCCAGCCCCACCGCCGCCGCCGTAATGCCGCCCTTTAAAAGATCATGGTCGTATTCTTCTTTTATAGTCGGCAGCGGCTTAATAGGCTTTTTCTCTGGTGGGCCGAGGGTGGGTTTTTCTTTCTTAGGCGGTGGCTTTTTCTTCGGCGGCTTATCAAAGCGTGGCACTTTACGCTGCTTCAAATCGCCGTTGATGTCATTGATGCCAAATTTCATCACCTCAGTAGCCTTTTGTAAAAGATTGTTATAGCCCACTACAGAGTGAGTATTAATCACTAAATCGCTCGGCATAAGCCAACAGCCGGGCGCTATGGCATAGTCTAAACGCACTTTTGCCTCTTGGATGGCATACTGATACCTTTGTATGCTCTTGGCAATGTCGTTTTCTATGACGGCCGATTCAAAGAGCACTAAGAACTGTTGTTGTGTTTCTTGACTAGCACCACCAGCGGCTATGATGGGCGAGCGTGTATCTACCTGCGCCCCCAGCACACAATAAACGTAGGCCTCTATGCTTCTATTTAGGCGGGCCAGATTTACCAGACCTTCACCTTTTTGCAATACAAACCAATCGTATTGTCTATAAGTGCGGGCATCTTTTAACACTTCTATCTCAGGCCCGCCATATTTAGGCTTACCCTCATCTCTAAATCTATTCTCAGGGTTAGGCCAGCCGCCTTCTTCTATGTTAAGCCCTGCGTAATCGTAGCCATAAGGATCGCCAACGCCGCCATTGTTGGGCGCTAAGAACCTAAAGTCCTTGTGGATTTTAAATTCATTACATAGCCTCTCAAAGGCCGCCTCTTTATAATGTGTGTCGTAGGCATCAAAGCTAAGATCGCCCGGCAAAGGCGCTCCCAATTCATGTAGAATGCGGCGAATAGTAAAAATTACATGAAACTGTAAAAAAGAACACCGCTGTAGCATATCTAAACCCACACCGCAGCCCGCCGTCGCCGCCCATACGGCAAAGTTTAACTGTTGCGCCCAGTAAGTCATACTTGGCCCTTTTAGCCATTTTTTTGCCGCCGCTGCAGATTTAAATTCTGTCTCACTCTTTTTAAACACGTTACGAACTTTTAAAGGTATCTTTTTACCCGGCGACACTTCTAAGGTCAAATGAGAGAAATTAGTCTTAGGAGGCATCGTGTGCCAAGCCACAGCGGGCACTGGGTAATTTATTTTGCCGACTGTAAAATCCTTAGGCCACGACGATGGAGATATCTTAACGGTCTTGTTTTTAGGATCTCTAGGACCTAAGGCCTTTAAAAGCGCCGCATTTAATTTTGCGTCGCCATAGTGATGCACTGCCGTTGGAAAAGGTCCATCTGGCGTAATATCTTCTCTAAACACATCGACAGCAATACCGTTGTATTCGAATTCAATACTCTGAGGCCCGGCAGAGAACTTTTTAAAATCGGCGTGCGGGTAAGCGGTTCTAAACCTATGCCATTCGTATCGTACCATTATATATAATGACCGACGTGATACGAGAAGAACCCTCTGCCCCATTATACCCCGTCATTTCTGATGGAGAAAGTTTTCGACTTCAAAAAATCAATATGATCCTTTCTGAATTAGGCGCCGAGGTCAAACATTACGACGGCGTCCGTAAAAAATACAATAAAACACGCTCCGTGACCCACGCCATTGCTTTATCTTCCGGGACTTTATCAGCCCTTTTAACAAGTTCGGGGATTGCCACGTCTTTAACGGGCCCCGGAATTCTAGTAGGAATCCCTTTAAGCGCGATTGGGGGACTCTGTGGAATTATTTCAGCCGTCGCCACGGTAGCGACTAAAAAATTAACCCAAAAGGTTTCGAAACATGAGAAAACAACAATGTTATGCAAATCTAAAATAAATACAATCTCAGACCTCATTTCGAAAGCTCTCCACAATAACAGAATCGATGAGAATGAATTTGCTTTAATTATGGCCGAGTCCAATAAATACGAGCAATTAAAAAATGAAATCCGACAAAAAACTAGAGTCGAAGTTTTTAAAAAAGACGACCCCGAACTACGCAAGAAAATCTACAGCGAAGCCATGCAAGAAATAAAACAAAAACTAAATCAATAAATATTCACTTCGAGAAAAATCCCATGGGCTTTAATTTGCATATTGAACGCCACTCAGCTGTCGTCGGTACTGAATATGCGCAGTGAGGCAATGACTCCCACACGGATAATTTCATCACGAAATTCAGCTATAAGTAGGTTATGGAAAAAGTATAGTATTGTCCGAGAATGGTGGTGTTGAGGCGGGCGGACTTGAGATCTGAGGGGAGTCTCGAGTTCGTCTGTGTTCAGGCTGCCATTCTCAGACCCTTGGTATATAGTGAATCCCCTCCACTATATACCATTGTACGACCGGCAATTAATATAAAACCGGTCGATATATAGTGGTTCAGCCTCGCGACGAGGAGTTCCACAATACAAAGTCAAACAATGAAACAGAAGTGGCCAAAGTGTCACAAATAATGAAATTAAAATCAATACAAGTGGCGGAGCTGTCACAAATACAAAGTCAAACAAAAATACAAAAAAATATGAAATTAAAATACAAAGTCAAAAAACCCCGTCGGGGAATACGCATTAGCTTCCGAGTCGATCTATTCCCCGACGGGGTTTCTGGCCAAAAAGCCAGTTTTGCTCTTTTTTATTCTCAAAGGGGAAGTCCCGATGAGTCATCAACCAGGAATCCATCTCAATAGGGGGTGGTTGGGGTCGATTTCATAAAATATTTTGTAGATGACGTCAGGGTAATAATAGATTTTCCCTCGCAGCTGAGTAAACATTCCTTCGGCCCTACGCATAGTTTCCATAGAAACCTCGGGAATTTTTTTGCCTGTAATTTCTGACAAAATATAAGAAATGCCCTTATTGTATTTTTGTAGCTTTAATTTTTTTAGAGTCTTTTTCAAACCCCCCGGTGTGTGCTCTTTGAGATGAGCTTTTATCCGCCGTAAGGTTTTCTTATCAGCATAGACTGGCTCTAAACCTAAAATAATTCGCATCCACTTTCTAAAGTAAATAATTCTCTTATATGGCGTCTTTTTACGACCGCCGTTGGCATAATATTGCCCTTCAGTCGCACAGCGTACAGCATTAAAGATTATTCGCCCACAACTTTCGCATACGGCCGAAGTGTCTTCTTCTATCGTCATCTTATCACCACAACACTTTAAGCGTCTTGGCGGCGGCGGTATAAGTTCTCGCTTAAGACAATCAGAACACATTTTATAACTTTCATAGGTCACGGCAGGCGCGTTACAGTCACACAACATTATATAATAGTTATTTTATAGTCTCTACCAGCAGCAGTAATATCTTACTCCCTCTAAGGCCCATCTGTTGCGAGCTTCCTGAAACGACGCAGTGAATCCCTGCTGCCGACACCCCTCGATCTACGCAGGCAGGGCCTGCATATTTCAAGGTCCAAACGGAACAAACCCTTACTGCTGCTTTCAGTTGACAATAATGTTAGTCAACTCAGGCACCTACCAGAGAAGTACCTTAGAGTGATCTAGTGCTGTGTTTATAGTGTGGTTATTTTGTTAACAGGTAACCTACATTTTAATGTAACAAGCAAAGAGCATGATGAAGAAGTACTGAATGCTATAGAACCTTATGTATATGAGTGGACAGGTAGGAAAAGTTCCTTACCCAACTAAGCTCTAACTAAAAATGATAAGCCATCCCCCTACCAAACTTCTAAATATAAATGTACTCCTCCCTTTTAAAATTATTTGTTTGAACTGATGTTATCTTAAGTACAAAATCTTTGAAATCTAATACTATTTTGATTGAATACCTGACTTATCAAAATTCATTGATTATAATTAATTGTTATATAAATAGCACAATTTAATGGCAGTGTCAGTGCAGAACATGGTCTGGGATTCAAGAAAGCTTCATTCCTTCACATGTCAAAGACCAAAGAAGCCATCAACATGATGAAACAATTCAAGACACTGTTAGACCCTAACGGTATCCTAAACCCATATAAAACTATACTCTAAACAAATATCTGTCATTTTGTGCGAGATAATTTGAATGTTATTAATAGTAATCACAGATTCAGGGTGTCTGGAGAAGGGGGAAGGATGATAGGTAAAAGATCAGGAACGCTGTCATCTGTCATCTTCATCTGATTATCTTTCATAGACGTCCTGGGTCCCTGAGAAGAAAATTTTTTCTCGTGGAATGAATGAATGATACCGTTATTGATATTGTCAGGCTAGACACTTCAGTATCCCAAAGGACACTGTCATCAACGGAGCCCTTCGCATTTCTTTGAAAAAAAAAACACTTTAAGTTTCATGTTCATTCCCCTTGTTCATGATGACAATGAAATGTTGTGGTGGTTTTCGATTTGTGGTCATAAATGTCTGATAATCTTCCTTTAAATTGAGGCAGGAAGGAAGGAGGGAAGGAAGAAGGGAGGGAGGGAGGGAGGGAAGGAAGGAAGGCAGAAAGGAAGGCAGGAAGGAAGAGAGAAAATAAGAAAGGAGGGAAGAAAGATGAACAAAAAGAAAAACAAAGATGTGTAATATTGACGAAATAAGGTGTTACTCTGTAAAGCAATTAGAATATTTTTATTCACACATTTGTATCATACAGTGGGTACAGTATATTTTATGAACATAACATAAAACATAATATATTGAACAAAATCAATGCTTACTTAAGCAATAAAGCAATTAATATAAAACAATGCAGCCAATAATATATTATGTAGTCCAATATGACCAGTCCAAAAAGTGTACTCTCGTGGTGCAATAGGCGAGAGTACACAAAAGCGTGTGTAACTAGAGGCCTGTACAACGCGGAAACTTTTGAACACCACTATGAGATAACAACGTCTAACATTTCTTTTGTTCTGACTTGTCACCAAAGCGTAACACAACAATGTCGGGTCCGTTGCCGAACAGCCAACCAACAGCTGACAACAAACAATTGTGGATGTTGTTGGAAGCGTCCTTGCGAGTCTTACTCGTAAGGTAGTGTACAACAAACATCTTGACTTGTAAACTGAAGGGGATTTGCACAAATAAACTCGACAAAATTGCGTATTCATAGGTACTGGGTGTTGGAGATGAATGAAATAATGGTGAATCCTGGGCAAAATTTATGATGACTCAACAAACGCTTTGTGCAATCACAGTTTCTACCAACTGACATGACAGAATGCTAGTTATTTACAAATATGTCAGGAAAATAACTGTGTTTTCCTCTAGGCTTGCGAGTGATTGTCAAATTGTTGTGTGCTTGAAAGGTGATTCCATTTAGAGAAAAAAATCTATCCAGTAGTTGGTTGCTGAAGCCTGGCTCACACATAAGCAAAAGTACAAGTAACATACGCAAACTCAATACTGTACTACTCATTGGTAGTGCTTGTATTTTTTAATACAAGTGAGATAAATGTCGCTTGTAGTCATATTCTTATACGAGAAGTGTGGACCATGTCGTGCAGCAACTGTTGCAGTTATTTTTTTCTGCAAAAAGTTACACGAACCATTGCACGTAACATACCCTACATCATGCAATGGCTAGTGCAACTTATTTCACAACGCCATTACGTTACAGAAAAAATTGCACCGTGTAACAGTGGCGCATCTGGGACATCTCCAGTAAAGCCAAGCCAGTTATTGAGAGTTTCAAAGTAGCAATTGTCTCAACTAATCACTATTAAGGAGAGACTGCCCCGTTAATGCAGATTTCAGTGTATTGTCATATAGTGTTTACTCTTTCCTCTGATTCAAGTAGAATGTGGTGTAACCTATAATAAAGATAACGTAGAGTGTGGGAAAGACAAATCGAGACAGTTTGTCGATCCAATGCTGCTTTTTTCGTACTGGTTTGACTTTTGCTATTCTAGGGGTTTCTTTTGTGACGGTATAGCTGCCTTTTTTGTTACGTATTCTACACACTCCTTCGTCCATCACCTTGACAACGATGTCAACATTGGCTGCGCTTTCACTCTGTGGATATAGAAACATATTTCGGACGTTAATGAACAAATAGAATCCATTTTTTTTATCTTTCTGATGACGTCACAATGTAATGAGAACAAAACAGTACGACACGAGATCAGTTCGAGTAGCATGACTGTTCTCACCACATTTTGCGCACACGCGCACACGTTTTAAAGTTTTTGTAACAACTCGGATATAGAAAACCTGTTCTGATATACCTTAAGGCCCGGTAATACGAGCAACAAATTCGTGCACTTGTCGCGCAACATTGTTGCGTTGCAAATTGTAGAGCAAATGCTGCTCGTATTGCCACCCCGCGCGCAACAAATTTTCGTTGTTGCACGTACGAAGTAGAAGCACTGTCAGACAAAGTACGCGCGCACGTTTTCAAAGTTTTTGTAACTGATCAACCTTGACGAACTTACACAAAGTACGCCCACACGTTTTTTAAAAACATGTAATATGTTGTCTGGAATTCTACGACGTAGGAGAGCGCTCATATGGAAACGTATCCTTCTGCACACGAGAATATTTTTAGACAAGACTTATGGGCCAAACCCCTTCCTCGAGTAAACGGAACATCTATCTCTGAATATTCACTTACATCGGCCGTCAAATCCAACTGCTCTGATCTGTTTCGCTTACAGAAATATTCAGAGTTAAATTCAGGATCTGTGTTAAGAACTAGAATATACTCTAGTAATGCAGCAAATATAAACCCGAATGAAGTCAGTAAGAAATAATCCACAGCCTTCATGTAGCTGACTTTGGGCATGTTACTGTTGACGTTGCCTTGTAATAAAATGGATGTAAGAATGGTTGTAATGCTAAGCCCCACACGAGCTGGCACAGCCTCGGGCTGAATGAAGAAACAACACCATGACAGAACTACAAGTACTACTGCAGGGACGTAGATTGAAGACACGAAGCTTTCTGTACGACGTCTGAACGAGAAAATTGCTGTAAGTCTGGCGAAAGAACCTGTGAAAAGTAGTATGTGAGGAAAAACTTTAGACTTAGGGTTTAGTCTGCTGTCTTTTCAAAATGATAACACCGTGCATAAGAAATATCTTCACCAATAGCCACTTTCAATATTGTGTCTGAGTGATTACGCACAAAGCAATTCAAGTACGAGGCTCTGCGTCGTACGTCACTCCTTTTTTAAAATGTTTATGCACAAGGCTTAAGGCCTCGACACCGGCATCGTTACTTTGGAGACATCAGTACCTTTGCTGTTGACTGAACTTTTTGTAGCTGTTCTAACATCTGTCAAATCAAACTGAGCCATCTCACTGGATACAATCTCTATACCCTGAGAATCACCGCCTTTCCATGTGTAGTTGACATCGTTGGTTGTGTACGCATCTAACGAGTAATAAAGAAATCACTCAATAGGTCACTGGATTTCAGTTTTGATAGTGTGCAAGACTGAGTTGACTTTTAGTCGTGGGAAAGGTCTACCCAAAATGCACTACCCAAGCTCAGGCACATACAATCAAAGTTGTAAATGCATTACGCATGCTCACTTCTCATTCAGATGTGTTGTATATCAGTCAAGTTCCATAGAAGACATTGTAAAGTAGATAAATAAAAATGGTGTGATATGCTTGTGTTTTCAACGCATGCATAGTATGGTGTCACGTCAAGCCACGGAGTTACGTTTTAGCCATTCTCGTCCTCCATGAGCCGTTAATTGAGATAACAACTCCGGGGGTGAGATTGCCTTTTAGTTGAGGCATATTCAGTACAGTTTCTTACAGCTTTCGATGATCAAAGGACAGTGTTGGGTGTCCATCGGGTAAAGACGAAGATCCATGTCGCACTGCGCCGTCATTGTTATCCTATAAAATCAAAAGGTACTATTTCTAGAACTTAAAACTGAATGAAACAAATAATGATAATAAATAAAAATTTATAAAGCGCTAAAACTATAAATATTCTAAACATGGCGCTAACAATCAAAATCCCGTATGCTAAATTAAATAGACGAGTTTTAAGAGAGCCAGTGTCATCGAGGACAGCCTTTTCAGTTCCAAAGGGACGGACCATTCCGGATCTCGGGTATGTTTCAAAATGAATATATATAGTAGTTCTACAATGGCTTCGAGTGGCATACCGTGGAATATCCCACGAGTCACTTGTATTTTCTAGTATACACACGAGCCTTTAGGCGAGTGTGTATACAAAGAAAATACAAGTGACGAGTGGGATGTCCACAGTATGCCACAAGAAACCATTGTATAACTATTTCATCCCACGCCAGAGAAAATACAGCAATTGGCGCAATGTGTCATGGGAAGGATCAGTGGAATACCGCCGAATATACAACGGCTTCAGTCCTGCTTTCTGTATTTTCCATAGTGTGGGATAAAGAGGAATATAATAAGTGGAGTGCGTTTATGTAAACAAAAGAGTGCTATATGGATAGCGGAAACTAAAACACTCGTATTTCCAGGTTTGCCACACTTTCACGGAGTAAAACAAAAACTTATGAACCGAAGGTCCCGGATGTGCGCTCGCGCTCGCTTTTTCCCGCCGCTTGGTTTCTGCTTCTTCATAATGCTTCATCTACTTGTTCTTTCATACAAACAATCATTATGGCGGTTTCTCGACTTTTCATCGAGGGTCCGGACGCCGATTTAGTTAGGTTTTCAAAAGAAAATGAAAACGAAAACACAGCAAAGAAAACCAAATATGGTCTTGGAATCTTCAGAGAATACCTGGCAGTGATAAGTGAGCAACGAGACATAGCTAGGTGAGAAATACAAGTACCTTTTAGCTTAGCAACTCATAACAGAATATAGCAGAACATACACAAAAGTAAGAAGAACTAATCTAAACACGGAATAGAACCTCACAGTTTGACTACAAAGCCGTGTAAACTAAAGTACTAGTGCTTGCGACGACGAATAAAGATCCTGTGTATGCTCTCCCCTTTGGTCTCTTATTGAAAGAACCAGCTGTGTTACAGCTACATTGTTCAAAAACACTAGTGAAATTGCTCTTAGCGGTAAAGAAAAAATGGAATAGAGTACGAGCCATCGTCAGTCCGAGCTACTGTTCAAAGTATTGATCGCTAACGAAACAATTATGGGGCTTCAATTCTTCATGACAGAGAGTTTTAGAGGTAAGAAGCACGACTCTCTTTTGCAGTCGTATTTGCGTACTGTTCAAAATATTTTATGTCTTACTATAGTTTGATCTTCGTCCATATAACAAAAAGAACATTACACGGTGGCTGGAAGATACGAATTTTTATTTTCTCATGTTAAAAGAAATATTTATTCGCTGCTGACTCGTTCGTAAAATTTTATGTTTACACCACTCGATTTTGGCGCCACCGTGTGATATCCTTTATGTATTTAAAATACGATAGCGACAAATCCCATTTTATTGGGCGATTTTATACTAGAGACGGCTAAGACGTCTAGATTTAAGGGCCAGTCCACAGACGAGACGATTAGTTGTCGACAACTATTTTTTATCGACAACTAAATGTGGTCGACAACCAAAAAACGTCTGTGGGACAAGTTGTCGACGACTAGCAGTTTCCCATCTGAAAAAGGGAAACTGCTCAGTTGTCGACAACAGATTGTTATCGACAACTTCACGTCCGACCATTTTTTCTCATCTGTGGGGATGAATCATTTAGTTGTCGACAACTATCATATCTGCGTTGTCTCTGAGCATGCGTAGAGAAAGCTAGTTCCCAAGCTCTCGCTGATTTTGCATAGTTATCGACACCAAACTATCTAGTGCGTGGAATGCTTCATTGCATCAAAAAAGTAATCGACCACATTTAGTTGTCGATAAAAAACAGTTGTCGACAGCTAATCGTCTCGTCTGTGGAGACCCTAAGACGTCGGATTCAGCATGAAAAATTAGTTTAGAATAGTTGTCATAGTTATGTTACCAGCTTCTACCCTAAAATGCCTTCTGCACTTTTTGCGATCGACTTTTTCAGTTTTGCGCCTAGTCTACTTCAGCATTTCAAGGCTGACAATGACATGATGCGAAAGGTAGAGCCTTTTGTTCGATTTCCTGTTTTCGAAATTGCTGGCGCACGGCCTCAAAAATGCTTAAAATTACCGCCATCTAGCGTAGAAACAAACACGGTGCCCCCCTTTTATATTTGATTTTTGGAATCAGTAAAGCTTATTTCGGTGACTGTACGAAATTTCATTAAAAATCTACGTTCGGTTTTATTTCTACTTTTTCAGCTTCGTTGTTTGTTTTCCCATTTCAGACCACGTGATGTCACTCTTGGGATTTAGTTCTTTATGTGTTAATATTTTATCAAGCGAATGTCACTTGGTCTAAAATAGACATACGAAGCTGAAAAGATCTATTATCTATTAAATCAGCTTTCCAAATATTCAAAAGCATTTAAAAAATAGCAAGAAAGCCGATTTTATAGCTCCACCGCGCGTGACTAAGCGGAATGTGACAAAACGGGTGCGTTACAATTCGTTACAGATCGAAGTGCGTGACAATAACCCTTCACCTTGAGCTGAAGTAAATTTTCCCGTCAGGCCATATCATCACTCGCATATTTTCACGGGTCACGTGATGGTACGACGATTTCTTGACATTCCAAAAATACGTGTCTGGTGTCCAGAACAGTTTGGTTGGGTCTGCTGCCATTGTGAACGGCTCAGTGAAATTACTGACAAATCGTGGGTCGTACCACCATTGCCTCAAGAAGATGTCAAATGAATATTCCTTGATAAGAAAATAAGAGATAATTTTAAGCTTCGTGCAGAGACGGCAGATAGGATCACGTGACATGCATTTTTTGACTGGGGTGTTGACGTTTAAACGGGAATCATTACGCACTTTTTCGTTAGAAGTCACCGCCTTTGAAAGCCAGACACTCAACGCCATTAATAAAGTGACTGTGGTTGCTTCAGCAAGGAACGATTTCTTAGTAATACAAGTAACAGTTTTAGTATTACAATACACGTTGCACGGATAACAACTCAGAACGCTGTAGTTCCTTGACCGCTACGTCGGGTCTAGGACTAAAAACGCCATTAACACTGAGTGGTTGGCGTCACAATTAAGTCACGTCTAATTAGATAAGACACGTCCTATTTTCGCTCGTATTACAAAACTCCTACATACAACTAGGTGTATCACGTAAATGATTTACCATGTTAGCCTCCCTGATTGCACCAAACGAGATGACTTTGAATTCTATTAGTACCATCACAGGGCGTCCACCAGCATTAGGTCGTACTTTACGGTCATACTGTCTGAGAGCATCATTTATAAATATTGATAAATTATAAGCATAGTCTTTCTTTTCTTGAAGTGAAAGCTCATTAGGGTCGTGTCCTTCGAGCTCTTCGTGTTTCCTATGAAAACAAACGTCAAGGTTACCATAGCAATAGACAACTGCCTGAGTCAACTGTAATGGATACTGATTTGATGTCATGGCAACATGCATGATTGTTACCATAGCAATGAAATAGTAAAGCTAGTGTTCGATGCAATCAAATACAATTTGATACTTAACTTACACCATAGCAACAATGTTTCTATAGCAATGGATTATGTAGACAATGGACTTGTGTATGAGGTGCTTGAAACCTTTCGTTACTCTCTATAACCAACAGATCTCTATAATCGACGACAGATCTCTATCGGTCCCGACAGCTGGAATCATCATACGTTTTTTGTAAATGAAACCCATATCACGGACACCTTAATTTCTGCAGCCTTTTGGTGTTTTAAAGAGGCTCCACTGTAATTGTAATGGTTACGGGCTTTATGCCATGACAACATAACTGGCAACTCGACTCAGTGGCGGATCCAGGGGGGTTCCATGGGTTCCACGGAACCCCCCTTGAAGGTTTTAAGCCATCGACCAAACAATAGAGTATTATACACAGCTGGATTTAAGAAACGGAACCCCCCCTTGGAAAAATCCTGGATCCGCCACTGCGACTTGATGCCATTGTAGCACATAGTTACCTGCATAGCAACGAGAGACTTACCCACTGCTACATTGTGCAGTTGTACACCAAAGACAAAGAGTACACAGTGTTAAATAGGCAACACCAAGGTGCATAGCTAGAGTAGTAACCCTATGTGGGGGAGGAAAATAACATTAGTGTATATAGTATATAGCTATTCAATGAACGTTGTCGCTGAAAAAAACCTAAAGGCTTTCAACTATCTTTGTTTACTAACAAATTTCGCTGTAGGCTATCTAAGAATTAAGGAATATAGTCCAAGTTGTAGAATTTGCAAGCATACAGTTAGTTTCTTATTGCAATAATGTGACGGTGAAAAACATTTTCATGATTCCGCTCTCTAAACTTAGGCTTTTTCCAGCGACAACGTTAATTGAATTAGCTATATAATATACAGCTGGCTCATATGGAATAAATTTAGTCAACAAGTGGACATCTTCTCATTCGTCTGGCGATAGACACTGAGTAAAATAACTGTCGAAGATCTGGATGAGTAGCAGCCCGAGGCCAATTCCTTCAATTCCATACTAAAATAAGTAATCCTATCAGTTTAGAATATGAAGATAAAATACCGTTCTTGAACTGATGGGACATGTAAGAAAATACTTGCCAATCGAAAATGTCTTACGGTTAAATAAGGGGGATACGTACAGAAATACAGGATTATACTAAATAGTCGTCGATGTTAAGAATTGTGAGGAGACAATGATGAAATAGATTACGATATAGAATTTGTTGTATAATTATCCTATATCTGTTTATCTATCCTGTCTGTACAGGTCTACACATGACCCTATAAACACTCATTATTCGTATTTCTGTAGAATTTTCTAGTTAACACTTCATTAGTGTAAAAATAGGCAATAACTGAGGTTTATTCGTCTGGCCCCCGTTAGTGAATATAAAATGACGATGGCGTTTCTGATAACTGGACTTTTCCACGCGGGATAGTGTTATCTACCCCTCGTGCTACCGGGACCAGAAACAAATTATATCATTTTTCTATAGGATTTTCGATATGATTTCCAGTCATAATTGTCAGTCTTCCCTTTCCACCTCTCTAGTAAAATACTTCTTACAAAGCAAATCGAATTTATAAAAAGGATAATTGGTAACTTAATCTGCTGTCGCAGAAAATGTTTTAATAAACATTGATTTCTAAAATTCAAAATATTTACAGTCGGAACTTAAAATTGTTGAATAAGAGCTCAATATGGTTTTAGGGCATTAGGTCTTTTGGGGTAATGTTTTTGGTGAATAAAACAAATTGTTACAACGACAAAACAGAGAAAATATAATAACAACAACTCCTTGAAATCGTCATTTTGTACGTAGAATGTGCTAGTTACTTCACAACTGATCAGTGGCAGGGTTACGTTCTACGACGTAAACTTTAAACCAATTCAGCTGCACCACTGATGTGAGAGTCGTGAAGTATGCGCCGAGGAAATCACTATCTCACTATCTCGCTATATCTTCCTTTTTATGGAGAAAAAAGTTAAATGATTGTTGATTAAGAGCGTGGTAACACAACATATATTTAGAAAATATATGAAGTAGTGCAACATGAAATAAAAATACCTCATTTTTGCGATTGTAAAGCTGTAGCAATTCCTAGTAAAAAGTTACTTTCTAGACATTTTAATATTTCCATACGCCAGTCTTAATGAATTCTTATTGAAGATAATTGTTTAGTGTTCTGCTCTGAAGTCGTGCTGTGTACGTGAAAACCCCAAAGTACAACAACGAAATGAAAACAAAAGCATGACATTTTGAAAACTGAAACATCGAAGTAAAAACTGCACGAAAACGCAGATATTTCGCTCGATGAAAAAGATATTTATATGAAATTTGGAAAAGTTATCATTTCAAAGGATTTTTAATGACGCTCGTATCTAAGTTGAAATTGTAAATCGCCTTGGCTAGTGGCGTGGTTTCTTCCCACAGAGGAGGACGCAACATTTCTAAACTTGATTAAACTAACAAAGCACTTTTTGCATCTTGCTGTGTGAGTACCATGACAACCACCTGCAACCACATCTACTTATCACAGCACGTGATCAGAATATTTGGACCAATCAGAATGCATTGGGTGCACGTGATTTAAGTGTGTAAACTAATGGTTTAGGTGATAATTATCACGTTTTACAAATCAGGAAACTTTTGATTTTTTTGGATTTCATTTGGAGAGTAATGCTTTACTTGTAGGCAGAAAAGAAATCAATTGTTTTCGCTATTCAGTTCAATATTCCTCTCAGTCGGATACTTGTTGGAAGAGAGGAACAAGGAGAAGGAGCTTCGATAGTACATTATATCTAATATATGTCTCAATAAACTTGGTGATTCAGTTTCAACATTGCTTAGTTCTTAGACCGCACAGTGTAATGAAGGTTGGTGGCATCGTTGGCCAAGCGGTGTTAACACTTGCCATTGGCCTCTATTGTCAAACTTCGAATTCTTTTCTTTTCATTCCCAATTAAATTGTCCATTTGTCCAGGGCACTTTAATCACGTGATCTGCTAATGCTTTCTATTAGAAGTGCAATCAAGATGAAAACCCGAACATTAATGTCTATATTAGATCAGCTACTCGTCTCTACTTCAAGATAAATAACTTAACAACACTTCTATATCATGAGTTTACAATTATCTAACAACCAAAAATGTCTTCAAACATACAACTCCGGCCATTCTATAGTCTAGTCTTGTCTTGTCTTGTCTTGTCTTGTCTTGTCTTGTCTTGTCTTGTCTTGTCTTGTCTTGTCTTGTCTTGTCTTGTCTTGTCTTGTCTTGTCTTGTCTTGTCTTGTCTTGTCTTGTCTTGTCTTGTCTTGTCTTGTCTTGTCTTGTCTTGTCTTTGTGTGTGTGTTTTTTTATTGTTTGTTTGTTTGTTTGGTGGTGGTTGTTGTTGTTGTTGCTGTTGTTGTTGCTGTTTTTTGTCGTTATTGTTTCTTGTCGTTGTTTTATTTGTGTATATTTTTTCCTGTCATTGTAGCCTTTATTGTTATGATGTTTGTTCTTATGTTCTAACCTACCCCACACTGACAATGAGGATTATAAGTTGTTGCTGGGACGTCCTTAGATAAGCCACACCACACACACACATCACACTATCGTACTCTGAAACTGTTTTCGATAACGCACGATTTTGCTGAATAGGTTTCAAAAGTGATTCATCTTAAAACCACCACAATTTAATCGAGATAAGCTAAAACCCTCGGGGCTAATGGATAACATATAACTATGGCCTTGCGGTTAGTTTATGGTCCTGTAACATTTATGTATGAACCGATCAGCCAAAACATTACGCGGAACGCTTTGATATTACAGATACAGTTTATATATTATTTCACATGGTAGAAACATATCTATATGGCAATAATAAGACTAGCCAAAGCTTATCGACGATTAAAGCGGCCAGTGGTTTTCTTAAGAGTTAATCCTGGATTAGCGGGAACTCAAGCCAGGGTTAGAGTTGATGCTAAAATCATACAGTTTACCTATAAAACTCAGTACAGACCTTATGGTGGGATTAAAGGTTGCTGCTACCTTTTGAGTAAAGTACGAGCCACTTGCAAAACACGATGAATATGGCGTCAACAAATTTAGTGTTCTAATATCGTGTATGTGGTATTCCTGTAACAGACGCATACAGTCAGTTTGCAGCCTGTTATAATACTGTGGTACGATTGCTGCGTCATGACAAAGATTGGAGGTGCTGCTAGTTATCGTGTATCATAACCTCACCAAACACGATCGAATGGTGATAATAAAGCGATTGTATCTCGGTGTAACTGCAGTGCTTATTGGCAAGAGGCCTAATAGACAAGATACATTTAGTGATTTCCTCACAGCGTTTTGCGGCAAAGTTGCTGTCAGCGTGTTTTGTATCAATCCAAACGTAACATGATAAAAATGGTGATTAAAACTACAGTCCTCATTGGCAACAAACTTAATAGAGCTGTCGTCTTAATTTCTGTATTCAGTGTGCTGCAATCTACTGCAAAAACGTAACACAATCAAAATAGTGATAATAAAATTATTGTCACACAGTAAACTATAAAGTTGCAATCCTTATTGGCAACAAACCTAATGAACCAAGTTCAGACTAGTTATTACATTGTGGTTAAACTTACGGCTAGCTCATTTCCGTGTATGATATCAACCAAAACACACACAACTATGATAAACAAGATTTAGCGTGTAGTTGTACCACAAAACTCCCAGGTGCAAGAATAACAATATGTGTTGAAACTCTGGGGGTGTTTCTCATTGTAAGGTTGATGTCATAGCGGCATATATATAGAAACGTGTACAATATTCCACATTTGGTTTTGAATATAATAATAACTTTATTATATGTTGAAGAAACTCCAACTTTGACAAGGCAATGTCGCCAGGTCTTTCAATTTTGTGTTGTCCAAAGAAGGCTAAAACCATTGATTACTTTACTGTCACTCTAACATTGAACTCACTTTTTTGGCTAACTACTAAGGCATATTTCTGTTATCAACTAATAATCTACTTAAGTTTGAACTATGAGAAAATCTTCATATCGACAACGGCTCCCTTTGCCTTGCTCTCTTCATCAAACCAAAGGATAAGCAGAACCTAGATTAATCACTCTAGGCATAGGACTTATCCTCCTTTGTGGCCGAAAAATATCATGAAAATGAAAATGTCATGAAAGACGTGTATGTTCTTAAATGGATTGTGGTAACGTCGATACATGTTACTTGAGACTAATTTATGTTACGTTTTATGCGTATTTTTTTTTCGGAGAAGCCGTTGGTAAACAACCCTCACAGTGAGGTAAACTAATATCAATAAGTGATCGTATTCATTTTGTCTGGTTTTCTGTAACTCTTCAACTCTACTTTCAAACAATATCCAACACTTCAACCAGTTACAAGGTTACACCCTGTTCAGTTTATAAACGTCAGGTTTTGTTCTCCAAATCACTGGCCATGAAAATACACAAGAAGCAAAAATAAACGTACCTTTGACAGTGAGAATTTCATCCAGTATTTCCATAGCTGATTGCAAGAGCAGCAATCTTGAAAACACAATTACTGACCTTCCGTGACGTTCTTCGTGAACTCAATGAAGTACATTTTGTTAGGAAAACAGAATGAAATCGACTGAAATCTTCATCTTTTAATCAATGATCAAACGTTCGTTTACTCATTAATTAGTAAAGAGGCTGTGATCATGTATTCGATTTAGCAGTCAAATCAACAGCGTCAGACTTCCATTAGGCATTAATTACCCATAACTGTTTGAAAGATACGAACAATGAGGTCAACACTTCCAACCAAATCCTGCAATCACAAGCGGTAATTCCAACCACAACTTGAAACATTTCTCATTTTTTACGTAAATGAAACTAACAAGTTCGCATCAAGTCCCTGATGAAATATTAAGCGATTTTTGAACGAAATTTAAAAGTGAGTTTCCTTATCTTTGCCAACTTATTCAAACATAAATTGGTTGTCAGATTGGCTCGTTTTTAAATGGGAAAAATTGAATTATGAGGACCTTCAGACCTTCATAACGACAAAACATATGAAATTATTGTTCTATGTACAAATGGACGCATATCGAGTCGATTCATAATGGTATTTAACTAAGACTATTAGCGCTGCTATAAACCAACTATAATGTTCTACATTTAACGGTCGCTATTGTGAATACTCAGTGACATTACTTTTTTAAACAGTACTAGCCTAAAACTGCCATTTCTTTTTCTATTATCACTACTATGACTTACAGTTTACTTAAAATTAATCCTATGTTTATAGTTATCTATTCCTCCTGGTTTCATTTAATTTATCATTCTGATCGCTAGTAGTATTGTTATTCATCCATTCCTTTGTACATGCATGCGACAACTCGACGGCTGGACGACTTTTGATTGCTACATTCAGTCTAGCGTTTATTGTCTTCCTTTATTATTACTTTACATATTTTGCCTTAAATACCCTAAGGATTTTCTTCTTGCCGAATTTGTTTTTTACTGAGGCTCTTTTTGCACTAGGAAAACAAAATTTGTAATTAGTTTTGGAAGAGACAAAAACGTTTTGTCAAGACTAACCCTAAACCCCAAGGCAGTATATGACGGCATTTTTGAAGTTTGGGAAGTTTTGACAAAATTTAGTAGAAATAAAAATGACTGTCCTCATTTGTTAAACGAAGATGATGACAGACTTTTTCCAAAATAAACACAAATTCGAATAGTGTGGAAAGGTCCTTATTCATCTTATTTTTTATGTTTTAAACAAATTGTTTTGGTTATCTTGGTTTCTGTTTTCATGCGGTGTTTGTCTTCAATCCTTCTCTTGGATATATCACAATATTGAGAATCAATACAGAAAATTATTTTGTTACGATTTTTTTATCATTCTTGCATTATAAAATGCGTATGTTAATTTATCACTGTTACTGTATAACTTCAACCAAATTTTCCACAATTATCCCCTGCTATAAAGCGTGGGTAGGATTTGTTAAACACTAACCCCGCAAGAAGACCAACTGCGAGTTAAAGAAGACGAAACCAAACTCGTAGAATCTACTAAAACCTTATTGGGTGTACTTTAAAATGTGAGTTGTTAAAAAAGTGAAAATCATTAGACCATTTGTGGCAATTCCCTTTCTGCCGTGTTAAGCAAACAACTTACGACAACTTACGACAAACAATCTGACAACTTACAACAACGAACCTTATCAGTTCGACCAATTAGGAGTGAGATAAATTTTAACTTCCGGAATAAGTTCTTATGGACAACATTAATATTTATGCGTCCTTTTTCTCAACTTTTTTTTCTTTTTTGATGGGTTTCCTGTGGTCAAAACAATCCACGCTTCTTGCGGTCATTTCTACACAGAGTTTTAAGTTCCATGTTAAGATTCTTCCTGAAATCAACGGCCGGGTACGGTTGTAGGGAATATTCTGTCAAAAAAAAAAGAAAAGAAAAGAGAAAAGGAAAAATGAAAAAGGAAAAAGAAAAAAGAAAAAAAAGGAAAAAATAGAAAAGAAAAAAAGACGAATGCTCTGAATTGAACAAAAATGGATAATATTTTAAATTATAGAACATGAATTATAGAATATATAATTTTCAACGGCCAGGTATATATGCAGTCAAACCGTTCAATACTATAGAAACAAAGGTGTCCGTAGGTTATTTATAAGAAGGTGTATGGAGATTCCTAAAGATGTAAATAACCCCGTAGTTGTTTGAAAGAAAGCTAAACCAGGATTAAATCTAAAGAAAACCATTTACATAGTAAGGCTACTATTTTAAAGACTACTAAATTTCTCTAGGAGATGATTTGGCGCCTTCTTTGTTAAGAAACTTTCGGAGTTATGACGATGATTAAAAATCGAATGCTAAGAATACCAATTCAGTTAACGAATTACAAGATATAGCAATTTGAGGAACTCGCTAAAATTCACGAAATACCGATGTAAAAACAGTGGCCTAAGGTATTATAACCCAGAATAAACACTAACCACCTTTTGCGAACAGCCGGGGCCTGTCGGTAGGCATATTATATATATAGGTAATCTTTGATTAAGGTTTTATCTTATTGATGTTCGTTGGATTTGAATACTGCCAACCTATATATATGTGGTCGCTATCCAAGGATTTTTAGTAGTAGGATAAAATATTTCTTTTGTATATCGAAGCTTGCCGGTTTTGTGAACTAAACTTCTGCAGCTCATCAAAAGTTAAAGACTTCGTCTTTTGAAAAAGAAAAGGTTTTTTCAGCATAAACAAATGGTAAAATCACTCTTCGTAGCGACTGCTTACCAATGGTTACCTCCGAGAAAAGACGAAAGATTGAAAATTTGATAAAACCCTCCAGGAAACTAAACGTTTTGACTGATAAACCGTACTGTACTGTTTTATTGGTGGAAAGCAAAACAAAATCCAGAAACCCAACTGTTAGTGAATTAATTGATCAGAAACGATAAAGAATGTGAAAATATGTATGAGAATGGTTATTGAGTTCGTTCATATTTTGCTAGGGGAGAATCACGTAAAAGATGTATCGCCTTAAACACGAAGAAACGGCGCGGTAAAACAGTGCGTTCAGAAATGCTAAGGTTCTGAATTCATACTCGTACCTCTCTTAACGAAAAAAGTTAAAGGTCAATATGGAAGTTAATTGCATGTAAAAGGTAACAATCTCAATACATTACAACGATTATTTACCGTAACTGTCGATAATCACTCGTTTTTTTTATATTTATCTATCAAACAGGAAAATGAGATTTTCGTCGAGAATCCCACATCGCTGGGGTCGTGTTAACAGTGAAATAAAATGAACCGTGATTGAAATTAGCCGCCAAAGGATTTATCGCAGTATGGTAGCACTTCGCTGAGAAGGACCGCTCGGTTGTAAAGGTATGGAATTATACAGTTTATGATGTTGTTATTTGAAAATACATCATTGTAACAATGTACACAAGTTGTTCCTAACGAATAACAAACACACTTACTTCCGATATGTTGTTGGTACTTTTAATTTAAATAGCAATAATAACATGTACAAATTGAACAGTAAAGGGCATAAGAACATTTCAGTTGACGACATTTAAACAAACCATTAGTTATATTTTGAGTGTCAAATCTCGTCAGCAGACAGGACAGACAGACAGACCTTTGAGCTTAGGTAGGCGAAGAGTAAATTACACAAACACCACTCTCAGCTTGGGTTCTTAACTGTACATGTAGACTTTAGAATTTAAGGTAGTTCGGGACTCATAGATTTTACGATAAACTTGTCTTTGAAATTCCTCCAAAGAAAGAGGTACATAGGTGGAAACAAAACGTGAAATAAAAAGGGGGGTCATCGAGGTCACTCTTGAGATACGAGGGGGATGATGTGGGATGTTTAGGACACTTTTTATAAAACTGGCCTTGCAACTTCTGGTCAAAATATAAAAATTTTGGAACATCCAAAAATATTTAAAAGTACACAAAATGATACCATATGATAAAGAAAAACACTTGGAACTGAGTTGTTCCCGAACGATTTGCGAAGAAGAAAGATCTACAATAATGCGCGAAAAATAGCCTTCTAGAATACACGTTGAAGGATCAGATAGAAAAAAATACATTTACTCAAAATCCTAACGATAAAAGTGTACTTTTTTATGTATGAAAAGTTTATAAAATTATTAGTTTAAATCATTCATAAAATCAGGGGGTCACCGTATTGTTTGAAGAGTTAGAGAAGAACAAAGGGAACTCTTCGAAAACGAACACCAAAAATCAGTCTTTTTAGCGTTGTTCTTGCCGGCTTTTTCGACCGATGATGTTCGCTAATTATAAACTTTAAAAATCAAGCTTTTGCTCCTACTTCACACAGAATTTCTTCGCTTGTCCCGAACTACCTTAAGGATGATACAAAATTGATATTAACGTTGGCGACAATAACGTTTAATGTGTACAGTTGAACCTCTGATAAACGGACAACCTCAGAACCACGAACTCGTGTCTACGTACGAGAGGTGTCCGTTATAGTGGAGGTTACAAGTGTAGAGGTTGTCAGGAGTAGAGATCGAGGATTACTGTCCACTTACCTGAGGTGTCGTTATAGTGGAGGTTACAAGTGTAGAGGTTGTCAGGAGAAGAGATCGAGGATTACTGTCCACTTACCTGAGGTGTCGTTATAGTGGAGGTTACAAGTGTAGAGGTTGTCAGGAGTAGAGATCGAGGATTACTGTCCACTTACCTGAGGTGTCGTTATAGTGGAGGTTACAAGTATAGAGGTTGTCAGGAGAAGAGATCGAGGATTACTGTCCACTTACCTGAGGTGTCGTTATAGTGGAGGTTACAAGTATAGAGGTTGTCAGGAGAAGAGATCGAGGATTACTGTCCACTTACCTGAGGTGTCGTTATAGTGGAAGTTACAAGTATAGGGGTTGTCAGGAGAAGAGATCAAGGATTACTGTCCACTTACCTGAGGTGTCGTTATAGTGGAGGTTACAAGTATAGAGGTTGTCAGGAGAAGAGATCGAGGATTACTGTCCACTTACCTGAGGTGTCGTTATAGTGGAGGTTACAAGTGTAGAGGTTGTCAGGAGTAGAGATCGAGGATTACTGTCCACTTACCTGAGGTGTCGTTATAGTGGAGGTTACAAGTATAGAGGTTGTCAGGAGAAGAGATCGAGGATTACTGTCCACTTACCTGAGGTGTCGTTATAGTGGAGGTTACAAGTATAGAGGTTGTCAGGAGAAGAGATCGAGGATTACTGTCCACTTACCTGAGGTGTCGTTATAGTGGAAGTTACAAGTATAGAGGTTGTCAGGAGAAGAGATCGAGGATTACTGTCCACTTACCTGAGGTGTCGTTATAGTGGAGGTTACAAGTATAGAGGTTGTCAGGAGAAGAGATCGAGGATTACTGTCCACTTACCTGAGGTGTCGTTATAGTGGAAGTTACAAGTATAGGGGTTGTCAGGAGAAGAGATCAAGGATTACTGTCCACTTACCTGAGGTGTCGTTATAGTGGAGGTTACAAGTATAGAGGTTGTCAGGAGAAGAGATCGAGGATTACTGTCCACTTACCTGAGGTGTCGTTATAGTGGAGGTTTGACTGTAGTTTTCAAGAAAAAATGAGGTAAGAGAAGGAATCGCGCGTATTAGGTCTTTGGACATTCCTGTGCCCCGTTTGATGCTATTTTAGAGTGAATCTGATTGGTCGAGAGCGCGCATGCTTTCGCATTGCCTCAAGATCACAATGGTGGAAAAAGGGTGTTAAACGTTTGTCGATGAAAAAGAACTTAGGGCAAATGGAAAAATTAAAGAAAAAGGGCAAATGGAGTACAAAAAAATCGATACTCCGACTGCATGCTCACATCCGCGCGGTCATGGTGACGAGCTTCTAAAAATAACATCAAACGGGACATATGATGGGTCACGGGGACTCCTTCTCTTAGTGAAAAGTTGTACTGAAATATGGAATTTGAGACTTTTGAATGACTTAAGCAGTAAAAATATTACATGATTTTCAGTGTTTTCATCAAAATCATTATACCCTTTCGCCGCCATGACTGTGGTCAGGGCTTGAGCTGCTAGGTTAGTTACACTGACCAAGAAATTTGATCATATTACTCAGCCATTAATAGATTTACATTGGTTGCCTGTAAGGCAGCGTATCGTCTTTAAAATAGCTCTTTTTACATATAAAGCCTTGAATAATTTGGCTCCTTCGTATTTAAGAGAACTGATTTCACCTTATGTTCCAGCTCGTTCACTTCGCTCTTCAACTAAAAATTTACTAGTAGTCAGATCATATAATTTAAAAACGTATGGTTGTAGAGCTTTTTCTGTGTGTGCTCCAGTGATATGGAACGCTCTGCCAATTAACATTAGAAATAGTTCGTCAGTTGAGGTATTTAAAAAAGATCTCAAGACTTATTTATTTAAATTAGCTTATTTTAGTTAGTATAATACTGACGGATAAATCATTAGAAATTGCTGAAATCATTGAAATTAGTATCAATATTATTGGAAATTACCGACATTTTATGTATATATATACATATATATAATTGTATATATTTATATTCACGTATTTATATTTATATTTATATATTTTCTCTTTAATTTAATAATTAGTCTTTATATTAATATTGTAATTAGGTTTTTCACAGCGCTTTGAGCACCAGGAAAGGCGCTATATAAATATTAAAGTATTATTATTATATTATTATTATTGAACCACGAAAGTATTTTGGTTCGCCTGATCTTTTTGGTTTGTACCTTTTGTTGTCATGATTTCATATAGTGGTTTTCAATTCCCGTGACATCCCAGGGGGAGGGGTGCGGGATGAACGTCGATCGATTTCAGGCAAGCAATAAACACGGCGACCTCGTTGACCAATCAAAACTGAAAGTCTGACAGAATCTACTTTCCTATTGGCCGACAACAACAATGGTAAGACCAGTGATCCACCTGATTAAGGGGGAGGGGAGAGTCTAGGTTTAGGCCCTCACCTAAAAGAACCCTAGACTCGAGGGGGCTCCGGTCCATCCAGTTTTGAGTCAGAAATATGTGTTTCGGTTTACAAAATAGTTTTTTAGGTTACAGTATTATTATTCAGTATTTGGATTTGCCACTCAGAGCCAAACATACCAGCGGCCTGACTATTTTCTGAGACTGAGTTCCCCCAATTCTTCATGTGTGGTGGGGGTGAGAAGGCATCAAGGCATCATCCTCTCGTCAGGCTGTGAAGAAGGGGCGAGTACAGTAACCACAGATAGATAGGATACACCCAAACTAGTTTACATAAATAGTTGGTCTTAATTATCGTGGAACGTTCGAGATTAGACAGATTAACTTTGGTCAATTTCAAATGGTTGGAATTATCAGTCTTATCGTCACGAAATAATTTGGATGTGAAGGTGTGGTGTAAGGTACATGAAAAGTTTGTAATTTGAACAGTATGATTTTTATTCTACAATTTGTTTACTGAGGAATATCTGGAAATCTCACTTTAAGTATAAGTAATGTAGGAGTACGAGTTTTTTCTCTTAGCTGCACTAAATAATTGATTGTTTAAATCATGGAATAATATTATCAAGGAAATGTTCTTAAAAGTATAATACATTATTAACAAAGTTTTTCCGTGTCATTGAAATCCCTAAATAGCTCTATCAAGCGTATATATTCTAAGGCACGAAGCTTAAGACTCCTCGACTCATTGTGCTAAATTTTTTCTCCAAAGACTTTCAAAATATGTGTCATATTAGAGTGTAAATAACTGTATCTTTCAACCAATCATACTTAAATTAATAAGGGTAAAGAGCTTTTTAAAAATGGATGAAATTTTGGCAAACCAGAAACACAAGTAATGAGATATAAAAAATAGTTTTGATTGAGTTTCAATCAAATTCATATTGCACAAAATTGTCAATATTATTTCTTTTGGAACGTTTTTGTACCAGACCTGTTATCCCTACTTCGATTAATCCTCTTATATAACTCCTGCCTGATCTTTACAAACTCCGTGCAATACTAGTTCTTTGTTTTTCTACATAGTTAGCCACTTGTAGCTGCTAAGTACTATTTTCCCCCTCATTTTGTTTGGATAATAGAATTGCCATTATTGATCAGTGGATGAAAACACTTTTTTCGGCTAATAGCAAACATTGGATTAACTATTCAGTTATTTTGATTATTAAATTGCTGAAAATTTCTTTATTAATTAGAAGGAATTGAAGTCCAAAGAATAAAGTCTTCAAAAATCCATCAAAAGAAATATAAAGTTGTGAAAACACTCAAACTTTTTTTTGTAGGATCATGTTTGGAGTATTATTTAGCTTTAAGCAAAACTTTGCCAAGACAAAAAAGTGCCCCAACTGGGGCTTTACCCGTTTGTGGTTAGTGATTGCTAGAAACCTTCTCCATAAAATGCATATTTGTCTTAACTCTTAAAAAATTTCTTTTCGTAGAAAACTATTCCCTTCTGCTTCAAAAAGAGCAAACGGTTTCTCCATTGACACCAAGTAACAATATTTTTTTGTTCCGTGATTAAAGTCGGAGATAAAAGATTTTGTAATCAATCAAAACAAGCCGTACAAATGATTTGCTCAAATCGCCAGCCCAACGCACCAACCTTGCTTGCACCCCGCAGGTTTGCGACTCACCACAAACAATATTCGTGGCTCGAAACACAACTCTTATTTACTTGAGTCCTGTTTTATTCATGGGGAGTGTGTCAGTGAATAGCTGTTCTCGTCCAGTTCTGGCCAACTGCTCTATCGTCTGATTTGGAGCTATACTGTGAAGTTGTTGAGAAACGGAGTTAAGCTCTCGTCGCATCAAACGATTGCCACCGGTACGTATACCTTTTGAAAGTATTTTGAATGCGAAAGTAATTTTGTTGGTAAATATGATAACAGCTAGTTTTTAAGAAATTTTGATGGTATTTTCTGGAAAAATTCACAAAGACCGTGAAAGCGCGGTCTTAGGGTGTTTCGAAGTGGATATGTATCATTTGTTTTTACCCGTAACTTCGTTACATTCATAAAATGATACGCAAGCAATACAATTCACCTGCTTTCAATTTTTATGTGAAACAAACATTTAGCAGGAAGTTTGATAGGAATCAAATAACGGTATAGCACTACCTTTTACCATGTATTTCGTCTTGACTACACGTTTATAATTTATTGAGCAAACTCTTCTAATGGCCTAATAGATCCGCTCAATTCACTGGCTCGAACTACTGAAACCGACGGCTCTAAAAGATGCTACAGAAGTGACTTATTTAGGTCTGAAAGCGATTATTTTGTGCAAATTTCAGTGTTAAGTCACACATTAATTGTTTTACTAGGGGATTGGTGTAGAGGTGCAAAGCCCGTCCTTGTTGACTGTGATTTAACACCTGAATTATGCACCGAGGTAACAGATGTAGCAGTCCTAACTTTCGCCGACATTCTTTAGGATACTTAAATAATTTACTTGTACAGGAAGTTCTATGCTTCCGGCTAGATTCTCTTAAGGGTGTAGGTTTTTAGTAGAGGCTATGGGATAGAAGAACTTGCGGTTTGAAGAAAAATTGGAACGCTATGTTTGCCTGTACAGAAGGTAAATTGCTTACTCAGTGCATAATTCAAGAAAGCACTGAACTCATAGCCATAGTTTATTAATGATTTGAAGGCTATTCATATTGTTGTTCTTTCATCTTTTATAATTTCTGAACGGGGTATTTTTGTGCTTCATACTATGTGTTTATGACCGAGTTGTTTAAGCTTAACTCGGCTTAGGTACACAGCGTTTCTTGTGCCCAAATTAAGAATAAAGTAGTAGAAAATTGGAACACAGAGGGGAAAACTTTATACATGCAGGGGATTAGGACTGATCCTAAAGAAAATATTTCAAAAATCATATAAAAAGAGGTAGATTTTCTTCTTCAAGAGTTCAGAATACTGGAATTACCGCAAACATATATTATTACGGTAAAACATATTGCAGTGGTAATCAAGGCGTTAGTCAGTCTTGGGGGATTATTCGTTAAGTCAAGCGATACTTGAATAACGTATATTTATTACAAATACCAGTGGATTAGGTCTTTTGAAGCTTTAGAAGCAAGCAGTAGCTAAAGATATCAAGTAAAAGATAAATAAAACAAATTCCAGAACTTTTTGTTTGCTTATGTTACACCGGTTGCCGATGAATAATTAAACAAAATCGTTTTCAGCCTTGATATTAACATATTCAACTTATAGAACCTTTCCAGTCAACTGATTTGGGACGCCTAATCTCTAAGAAACTGAACATTTCTCGGAGCAAAATTTCAACCGATACATTTAGTGATAGTGTTGATTTTAGATTTACTTTTTTATACCTTTATTTTCGCCGGAGGAGCATTTGATTTGCACATCAATAGAAAGTTAACAGTGGGACACCTGCGTATCTACAGAAGTCATATTTGAAGCATATCATAAAAAGAAAAAATCTCCAGATACGAGTAATGAAAATGAAGCTAATTTTAATAACCTGGAAGCTGGCAAGGTCATATAGTTCTAAACTGCCTCTCAAGTTAATGATTCAGTGATGCAAGGGATTACAACTATCCCAATTTTGCACTGAATTTGTTAGATTTCTTTATTGAAACTAACACTCTAGGAGTCATATTCACACGTCAATCGGAGAGATAAATTTCAGACCATAAAGCAATTTTTTGTAGAGATAAGATATTTGTTTGGAGTTGTGACCAAGCCATATTTGGACATCACCACTAGCATGTACACCTGTTCTACCAGTAATAACGACCATTTTTAACTGTCTTTCTCTTTATATTTCTCGACTTAAACAGACACAGCAAATCTAATGAAAAAAGGAAGGAAGAAAGAAACAGTTGATATGATAGATTTTTTTTATTAGAAAACTGCTTTTTCAGTACGTTGTGCCGCGACACTCATATATAATCAATATATATATCTAGCCATCGATTTAACCCAAAAACTAACACGGTATTTTTTATAAACATTCCCGAAAAAGTCACAAAAATACATTATCATAATAACCAAATTATTGTCTTGGAGGTGAGACTGTTTTCTGATTGCAAGTTTAGTTGTGTGGCTCCAAGTAATTGTTGTAGTGATTTTCCCGCCTTTAAACACCTCGAGCTCTACAAGCAGCCGCTGCTTGGTGACAATCGTAGGCTCGGTAATTTAGTTCGTCCCAGTTTCGTAAACGCGTTCTTGATCATTCAGTAAATTTTTTATCCCGTAGCGGCTGAAATTTTGATAAAGTAAACGTCGAAAATAATGGAGTCCTTTTTAATTTATTCAGTTTTATTTATCAAGAAAAGTTTGATAAAGTAAAGAAAAATAACCATGATATATTTAGTTTGCTCTCTTCCTTTCCTCGAAGGTTTTTCTTCGGGTCCTCAAGTTTTCCTCCCTCAGTAAAAACGAACTAGTAAGCTGAGAGTTGTATAGAATATTAGAAATAGTGGTAGTGTGTGTGAGAGTACAGTTTCATCAAGAGCGAACTTTCTAACTGCGGCTTGTTCGTCTAAATTGCATGGGCAGTAGGATAGAACGGCCCTGAGAACGAGATTGGTTCGAGTACAGTCTAGTGTCTCCCAATTAGTACGCAAGTGCAAGAAAACACTTAAATAAGCAGTTCTTATTATCATAGATTATTGCGTCAATGATGGCAGTGCTAAAGGCTCGGAAAGTTCCTCGGTTTTTTTTGTTTTTTTTTTTAACGTTTTGTTATAAAACAACAAATAACTCAGCCATTTCAGTTTGAATTAATATTGATTTGGTATTTTGATAGTTAAATCAACAAAACGCTTGATTGTTTTCAGTAATTTATTCCTTAGGAAAACCTTCAGTAAACTAGTTGGGTCTACGTTGGAGTGCAATAAGAAATGAATGAAAATTTGCATCACCGTATAACTAGTAAGACAGTACTTAATTACTGATGTTTCGAGCCTAAGCAGTTCGTCGTAGTACTGAAAATCATTGTCAGTAAACTGAGAGAGTACTCTCTTTTTATACGATATAATTATAGACTTCCATTTATTTCTGACCACTTTTAATATTGCTGAGTTTCTTATTGAACTGTGTAGGTATTTGGACAAAGCACCAAATTAATCAACAAGAAATTCAGCGATATTAGTAAGAAATATGTGTAACATTGTACTTGCCGGCCTGCATACAGTTAAAACATCTTTTTTCATTATTAATAGCTTATTTGTCATGCGCTTGTCTTGTTTTCATCTTGGTGTAGCTTTTGTACGTCACCGTATCTTGATTATAAATACTCAAGTCGTTCAAAACATAGTTGGTATTGTTTAAATTGATAAATGGTCTCTAAGGACAGCGAGACAAATGAATGGAGCAATTGTCTTGAAATTACTAGAGTAGTAGAAATGATTGAAAACAGGGTAGGATAATCAGACGACGATGATGAGTTTGTTAGGCGCCTAGCGCAGAACTACTGTTGAGAGAAGCTTGGTAAGTTGGTAAATTTTTGACTGTGTTTTTTTAATTTAGACATCGAAGATAATAGAGTTGACTAAAGAACTCTACAAATGGCTCTGCTCTACAACAAATTAGCACTGAGCTCTACCTTGCTTTAGCCATAGAAATAGTTTACCATGTGTCAAAATTTCTTTTTCTTTTGAAAATCCTAGGATCGAATTCTAACGGGTATTTTGATAGATACGTAAAGTTACGTAGAGTTAAGCCTGCAGCTGGTTACGTTCCCAATTATTCTACTAAATCAAGATTTTATTGTTGTAACGTTTTGGTCGAATTTTCCATTAGCACTCAGTTAAAGTCTTTATATTAACGCGTTTAAGGACTCCAGTACTTCAAACATCTCATAATGATTGACATAATGATTCAGGCATCAACAAGAATCTGTTCACCAAAAAGTGACGATTTTTAATTCGTTCCTTTTCTTCTGTGGAAATCATATTTGGGCAGTCTATTTTGCATGGTGTTTGGAGGTTCGCAAAATTTCACCTCGGCTTCAAAAACTGAGATTATGTAGGATATTTAGCAATTTGATAACAAAAACTTGGAAGCCAAGTAGTGAGTCAATTAACACCCAACTTTGAAAAGAATCTCCAGACCAAATCACCTGTTCGAAAAAGCGTAACAAAAGAGAAAAAAGATAATAAACAATCAACAAGACGTACATGACTCGTTAAAACTGAAGATAGGAGCAATTTTACTGATTTCGAAAAACAGTAGCTTGTTTTGTATCGAACTTCTCTTGTATCAAGACAAATGGATCACAAAGCTAACGATAACCGTGCTCTTATCCACTAAAAAAACGGGTGAATTTTAGGCACTAGTTAGTGAATACCTAGAAATAATTGCTAAATTGACACTTGTTCTAAGAAGAAAAAAACGCTGTTAGTGCTGATTCCTACAAGAAAATGGGTAGTTTCGTGGTTTAATATTAACGAAACTAGAAATACTGCATTAAAAACTAAAAATTATGGTACAATTGCATTAGCCGTGCTATTGCAAAAAGCTGTCACAATCCCAAATTCGAGGTAGCCTTTGCAATACATATCTTTTATGATATTTTTTGTTTTATTGTACCCCTTGCATCCATGTTTCCAGCTTACGAAGGAACAAAAGATAGTTATAATTACTGTAAGGGAAATACGATTTCGTATCAGAATTTTGGGTCGTTTGATTTCTATTTTCTAAAAGTAACTTAGGTGGTTGATTGAATAATTGAATTGATGAGAGCACACATCAGGGATGGAAAACTTCATCTCTCCGTCATTGTTGGAAAATAATATCCTTCATTGCAACCAGACACTTGTCGCGACTCAAGCAATAATGTTTTGTCTGCAGACCAAAATAGACCCCTTTCAGTCCTTGATTCTGCGTTGAATTTGGAAGGAAAAAAACAAATAACTTTTATTTTTGTCATTAATGATTTCTCGTGCAAAACATTATTGTTTTGTCTTCCAAAACGGAACCAAAATGGAATTGATTTCAATGGCTCTGCAGTTACTGATAGAATATTTGAATGTTTTATCCTTCTATTTCTAATGCTTTTCCTTTTCCTGTCTTCCCTAATTTTTGCCGTCGATCCCTTCTTTCTCCTTCTGTTCCTTATCAACCTTTTTTCTTCATTTCTTGCCATTCCATTCCTTTTCCGCTATATATCCTCTATATAACCTTTTTGATTTTGTTTATTTAATTTGTTGTAATAGTAAAGTAAAGTAAAGCGAACATATTCATTTTTCTGACGTCGATAACTCGTGACAATTTGAGTAACTAATAAACTTGAGGTCGACGGTGCGTTCATTTTACTCCCCTCTCTCCATCAGTGCTCCGTTTTAAGGGTATTTAAAGCTACTTAAGTAAGTAAGTAAGTAAGTAACTTTTATTTAAACACGGCTTTAAGACAGCTGTCTTAAAGCTACACAGAAAGGAAAGAAGTTGAAACAAAGATGTGAGATCCGGGGATCGAACTCTGGACCTCTTCGGAGACACTAGTATTTACATGCATGCTATGCATCCAATCCGTAGAAATGTTGATAGGGAATTTCATTTGTTAATCTTCTGAGATGTAATGTTCTATGGTTTTTACAGTGACGGCGTTGATTAGCTAATACAATGATGGATCGACAGTTGAAAGCAGTGTTTCTTCTGTCATTGTTGTACATAGTTCATCTATCTACTGCAGACATCGACAAAAGGTTGGTATAATGTATGAAGTTCTGCTTATACTTCAACTACAATCAAGTTAATGAAATCAAACCAACGAACGAACCAACAAACAAACACACGAACGAACGAACGTACCAATGAAATCGCCCCATGTAAACGAATCCGGAATCCACCATTTTTTTTTTTTTTTTTTTTTTTGATTTTGGAATCTGGAATCTAGTACTTGGAATCCAGCGCTAAGAATGCAGAATTCAGGTTACACTGGGATCCGGAATCCACCTTCTTTGGAATACCGAATCCTGCAGCTCCCTTACCATCAGTAAGGCATTATAATTCTTCAGTATACCAAATCTACGTTTATTTTAGGGGGTTAAAACCGAACTATAAATTTCGAGCAAGCTATCTAGCCATGAAAAAATATCCTACAAAATCAGCTACCAATAAAACAGCAGTCAATTCATACGCTGTAACTAACCAAAACCCTCATAATTTTCAGTTCTCAAATCAACCAGAAAGCAATCGTTCTGAACCACTTTACCGTAAGATTTTTGGCGATCTGTTTGCTCTCCCTTCGCGCTCGCAAATTCTAGCATTTACACTATACATAACTAACAAAAAACCAGCCATTTCAAACTCCTTTACAAGCTAATTAGTGTATTATTGCTTTCAATTGGTCTTTGTCGAGTGGCTTGCACCTTGTGCCCGCAAGAAGAAGAAGAAGAGAAGAGAGGCTCGCGCTTCGCGCGCTCGCAAAAGCTTTATCAGTAATTTTATCGGTAATGATCTTATGATAAATGCCACGAAATGTAGAACTGTTATATATCGGTACTATATGACTAAATATATCGTCACATAATAATATAGACAAGGCGCAAAACTGAAAAAGTCGATCGCAAAAAGTGCAGAAGGCATTTTGGGGTAGAGGGTGGTAACATAACTATTCTAAACTAATTTTTCATGCTGAATCCGAATATGACTGTTACCAAGACGTATTCTGCTATCTTATATGTGTAAATGACGTATTTTGTGAATTGCTACAGTCATTTCATACTAACGGCTTTTTCATGTAATTCCAAAAGTTCCCAAACTTAAAAGCAATTACCATAGCTGGAAAGAGCATATCAAAATCAGTAAAACTGTGAAGTTTGAAGGATATAAGTTGAAAAATCAAGGAGATACGAATTTTCAAAGATCGAAATTTGCTTGTATCTCTTGCATAACTGTAAGTGTTTTCATACAAAATTTCGTTTTTTGAAAATTCGTATCTCCTTGATTTTTCAACTGATATCCTTCAAGCTTCACAGTTTTACTGATTTTGATGTGCTCTTTCCAGCTATGGTAATTGTTTTTAAGTTTGGGAACTTTTGGAATTACATTAAAAAGCCGTTAGTATGAAATGACTGTAGCAAGTCACAAAATACGTCATTTACACGTATAAGATTGCAGAATACGTCTTGGTAACAGTCATATTCGCATTCAGCATGAAAAATCGGTTTAGAATAGTTATGTTACCAGCCTCTACCCCAAAATTCCTCCAGGTATCTGATTTTTAGAAAATGCGCCTTGTCTAATAGATCTTCCATTCAATTCAACAGACCGTGGTTTTATTTTTGATAAACTTTGGTAGAGAAATATCACTGAAACTGGCACGAAAAACAATATCGTGCAAGGGCTTAGTGAGCTAAAAAATATCTGGAAGCACGTGAGGTTTGAAACTAGAATGCGAGCGTTCTGTAAACTAAACCCCCATTATGCACAAAGGGTCCGCCCATTTAACTTAATACAAAAGAGTTCCAAATAAGGTCATTTTTGGTGATTTTCGCGCAACCATAAACTTGATACGTAAGTCTTAACCAGTGCTTAGTGCGCATGATATTTTGAAAACAATTATAACAAGAATAAAAGAAAATAATGGCTATAATTTCCAGGCCAAAGCATAATCTGGAAAATAATAATAATAATAATGATAAAAGAAATAGAATCCGGAATCCAGCCTTTCGAATCCAGCATCATTCCAGAATCCAGCATCATTCCAGAATCCAGCATCATTCCAGAATCCAGCATCATTCCAGAATCCAGCATCATTCCAGAATCCAGCATCATTCCAGAATCCAGCATCACTCCAGAATCCAGCATCATTCCAGAATCCAGCATCATTCCAGAATCCAGCATCATTCCAGAATCCAGCATCATTCCAGAATCCAGCATCATTCCAGAATCCAGCATCACTCCAGAATCCAGCATCACTCCAGAATCCAGCATCACTCCAGAATCCAGCATCACTCCAGAATCCAGCATCATTCCAGAATCCAGCATCACTCCAGAATCCAGCATCATTCCAGAATCCAGCATCATTCCAGAATCCAGCATCATTCCAGAATCCAGCATCATTCCAGAATCCAGCATCACTCCAGAATCCAGCATCACTCCAGAATCCAGCATCATTCCAGAATCCAGCATCACTCCAGAATCCAGCATCACTCCAGAATCCAGCATCATTCCAGAATCCAGCATCATTCCAGAATCCAGCATCACTCCAGAATCCAGCATCATTCCAGAATCCAGCATCACTCCAGAATCCAGCATCATTCCAGAATCCAGCATCATTCCAGAATCCAGCATCATTCCAGAATCCAGCATCACTCCAGAATCCCTTACATGGGGCGAAATGAAACAACGAGAGAACTAACGAACGATAAACGAACTAACGAACGATAAACGAACTAACGAACGATAAACGAACTAACGAACGATAAACGAACTAACGAACGATAAACGAACGAACTAACGATAAACGAACGAACTAACGATAAACAAACTAACGAACGATAAACGAACTAACGAACGATAAACGAACTAACGAACGATAAACGAACTAACGAACGATAAACGAACGAACTAACGATAAACAAACTACGAACGGACGAATGAACGAACGGTATCATCCAAGAATAAACTTAATTACAATCACAATAATTAGAACATAAATAATTTATTAATTGTAGTCATAATAGTATTATTGAAGATTAGACAGTTTGAAATGCTGTTAATTTCATTTAATCCTCTAACTCCTCAGCGAGAGAGCCTCGGTCAACATGAACGGAACTATCTCGACAAGAATCATTGTATTCTTTTGTTTGATGATTTTTAGGGAAACTGAGTCAATAGAAGAATATGCTGAGTCTATGATAGAAGCTAAAAATCTCTCTGATTTTATTAACAACGCTATTAAAAGCCACGATAAAAAAGTGAGGCCCAATGCTGGAGGTAAGGTTTTATATTATCCATCCATCCATAATTTCTTCCATCCATCTTTCCAAATATCTCTATTTCATTGATATAGCCAAGAACATTTACCGATAAAGGAGAAGATAGTCCAAAAATCAAACGGAAAAAAAGAGTTATTAAATTATTCAATATTATTCAAGAATTATTCAATTAATTTTTCTTTCTCTCTTCCGTTTTCATTCTTTCGTTTCTCCTTTCATTTAACTTTTTTCTTTTGTGTTCTGACTTAAACTTTCTTTATAAAAGCATATTTTCTATTCTTAGTAAGATTTTATTTTTCATCGATGTTCAACAACATAATTTGTTGAAGTGTATGGCCTTCGGTAAGAACTGTTTAATTGTCAAACGCATAAAAGACTATAGACAATTGAAAAAAGGAAATAAAAATGTCAAAAAGAAAAAACATCAGCTAACTTCTATTAGCAAATGTAATACCACCAAAAGAAAATATTATTTACACCATGTAAGCTTAAGGCGGTTTTATCCATTCTGATAACTACGCAGCTGCCAAAGATTCATATAAAAAACTTGAATCTGGTTAAAGCAAGATTTTACTGAGGATTTCTTGATATTTTCCCGAACGACATCAAGGAGTAATACCGTGTGGAAACAAAACTAATTGCTTTGGTATGGATCATACAAAACACTCGAACAATACGATTTTTGACACTGAACTGAATTTGAAGAAAAGTTTAAAGATATAACTGCGCTAAAGAGATAAAATGACCGCTTGTGAAACAATATTCTTTACATCATGTAAGCTTAAGGCGGTTTTATCCATTCTGATAACTACGCAGCTGCCAAAGATTCATATAAAAACTTGAATCTGGTTAAAGCAAGATTTTACTGAGGATTTCTTGATATTTTCCCGAACGACATCAAGGAGTAATACTGTGGAAACAAAACTAATTGCTTTGGTATGGATCATAAAAAAACACTCGAACAATACGATTTTTGACACTGAATTGAATTTGAAGAAAAGTTTAAAGATACAAAGAGATAAAATGACCGCTTGTGATACATAAGGGAAAGTCTAGCCCAGGTGAAAAGGTTTTCATTGGAATAAAAGTGAAAAAAAAAAAAAAAAGAAAAGAAAAGAAAAAAGAACTAATTAAGTTTAGAGTTGCTATTCTACGGAATTTGTAGCTGGTGTTACTTAAATACATCAATTAAAATGTTTTCATAAAATCTGTAAACACTTCTTAATTGTGAATTTTAACCAACACTGAATTTGTCTACCAATTTTGGGGGCTTAAATTCTAGTATTAGTGAAAAAACTATTCAGCTGATAAAAGCACTTAAAGGTTAATTCATGAATTTTAAATCTTACCTTTGTTTTCGAAAATAATTACCGAATCTTCACTTCGATTCCTCAAACTCCAAATCGGACTTACTCAGCAGTTCAAGGAGACAGTTTCATTACAAAATTTACAGCTTTTCTCCACTTTTTCACAGCTAATTCGTTGTTTTGATAAATACTCATAAAGAACCAGTTATAAGGGATAAAAATCACACTTAGAAAGGAGCAAACTTTGCACTTGTGGAAAGACTGGAATTAAGATGCGGCTTGAAATGGCAAAACAAACAAAAAACATAAACAAAAACAAAAAACCCCTACGTAATCTAAGTTTGTCCAATCAGGACACAGGATTAACAGCCAATCAGAATACATACTTGCCAACCAATCAGAATACATGAAAACATGGTCTTCAAATGACTGATTATCGTATTCATGTGATTATTTTTTCTCTTTTAAAAATGCGTTTTTACACGTAAATTAACGTTTACTTGTACTGGGCATACAGTTTGATAATAAACATAGCGTTTTCATGCCTTTTTCTGGAGGTATATTTGCTTTATAACTTTTTTCATTTCTTTTCTTTTAGGACCTTCAGTTATTGTCCAAGTTGAATTCAAGGTTGTCTCTTTTGGTGAAATAAAGGAAGCCGAAATGGTGAGATATCCGCGCTCAAAGACATTTTGGATTTACCCTGCATAGCTGACTGCAGCGTATGATAACTATTTATCTCAATCGTTATTAGATATATTCTATGGATATTTTCTTCCGTCAATGGTGGTATGATCCTCGATTCGCTCACAACTATAGCAAACCATTCACCATGGCTGCCGATGCTACTCAGTTATTGTGGACACCAGACACATATTTTTGGAACGTTAAATCAGCCAAATACCATAGAGTTACAAGAGAGAACATGAGAGTCATGATTAACCCCGATGGAAAGATTTATTTCAGCACAAGGTAAATACTATGTAATAATTTGATGACGTCATTAAATCTTTTTACGCGCCCTCTGATTGGTTGAAATGAATCGCTTACCGAACGCGTGCTGTGGCCATATCAAAGCCATGCTGCCAATAAGCACTCACAATTTCCGTACCGTGCCGTGTTCGTGCGTTATTCACAGTAGTCATACGAAACTCAACGGGTTGTGGTGAAGCTGGATAACATTCCTCGTCCTCCGAGGGTGCAAGGACCCGACTCGAGAGGGTGGCGGTCTTAATTTTGATGGTTTTATTTTGTTTATAGGATCACTTTAAGCGCACAATGTGACATGGACCTACGACTGTATCCAATGGATATCCAGGACTGTCCTCTTATTATAGAAAGCTGTAAGTACACTTAATATAATAACTGGTATATTAAACCCTCTCTGATTGATCAAGAACCGTGTGTGATAAAAGTACAGACGCACAGATGACGTCCATCACAGAAAATAGACAGTTGATAAATATTATATAAAACAAATCGATTCCATCTTCCCGTGCGTCTGTGCCCTAATAGATGCACCGTAATACGTCAGAATTAAGTCGTCGCATTTTGTGTCATATGCATGTTCAGAGTAGCAGATGTTAATGACGTACGGCTGGTTGGAACTCGCACTATAGTCCAGTCATCCTGTGAAATTTGGGGGGGTGGGGTTCAAACAAATTGCAACAGAATTTTTTTCAATGTTATTGAACCAAGATAAGTGACCTAAGCAACATACTAAAAGTCCCAAAAAATTCTATCGGTGGAACATGGTGAAAAACGACTTTGAAATTACGAACTTTCACCACAGGAAGCCCATCAGTTCAAAAAAATTATTGTTTTATAACAAATTTATTTTCACAATTTTTCTCTTTGGGATTTTGTCTCTTTTGTCCTTTAAAAAGCAGTAGAATTAAAAATCCGAAAAGTTTTATAATTTTGAGTGATAAAAAGTAGGAATTTAATTGTCTTCACGTTCCTGATACCACAGGAACCCCAATTACCCAAAAAACGCTTTATATACTTTTTTATGGGGAAAGACAGGTTAAGATGATTACTTTAACAAAAATAATACAGAGTAAAGAAGTTAATTAGACATTCCAAAGACTCACAGTTGCCATCAGGTGGACGTAGCAGTCAATTATCATGAGAAATTGGCGCCCAGGCCGACTCCGATTAGTCTAGTAACGCCTGATGATTTTTCTCGCTACACTCGACTTTCTGTAAGTTTTCAAGTAACTTTCCTGTTTGATTTGCTGTTTTTAATCGTTAATGGTGAGTATATAAATTCAGTGAAATAGCCATTAATTCAACTAGCTTTCTGTTGTACTGAAAGTCTTCTTTTTTGCTGAATTTGTTCTACTAGTTCAATCCGAATCGATTAAGACCATCATGTACGGTACGTAGCATAGCTTATAGCAGCACTGGCCAGCTCTGAGATGAAAAGATGTGTCTTCTGTAATGAGGAATTAGCCAATGAACAAACAGTAGTTTTAGGTCAGAAGGGAGTTGATGGCATTAAAAAAGTTGGAAATGGACAAATTCACGTGGAGGTTGGTCAAATCGTCCACACTTCATGTCGCCGTAATTTCTGTCGCCCTGGGCCATGCAAATCAGTAACAATACAACCTGAGAATCCAAATACCTGTGCTTTGTCGAGTCGACGTTCCACCAAGCCGCGATTTAATTTCAACCAACATTGTTTCTTGTGTGGACAATCAGCCAAATATGACGGTAGGAAAAAGGGGTTTGAAGTAATACCAGTGCGAACTGCCGACTTCCAAAAGTCCATATATTGCACTTGTAAAGAAAGAAATGATGAATGGGCAGAGACTGTTTTAGGAAGAATTGAGTTCGCCAGAGATCTTCATGCAGTGGATGCAGTTTACCATCAGCCATGTAGCATCAATTTTAGAACCGGTAAACAAATTCCAAAGCAATATGCAAGTGAAAATTCTAAATTAGCACGACTAGGAAGGCCAGTTGACCAAACCAAAACTAGTGCCTTTTATAAAGTTACAGAATATATCGAGGAAAATGAAGATGAGCAAATTACTATCATCAGTCTATGTAACAAAATGCAAGAATACCTACAAGGATCTGGTGAGGAGGCTTACAGTGCGCAGTATATGAAGAACAAACTGTTGGAGCATTTTGGTGACAAAATTGTAATAACAACAATAAAAAATGTGGCTAATGTAGTTACATTCCACCGCACAGCCACCTCGATAATCAATGAGTTTTATCAGCAACCAAAAGAGGATGATGAAGTAGAAGAGGCACGGCTAGTGGAAGCAGCTGCAAAACTCATTAAGAACGAGATTTCTAAGTTAGAAGTCGAACGTAACAATTATCCATCAATTGACGAAATGTCTTCTCTTGATCAAGCCACAGAGTTCATTCCAAAGCTACTGCAAACATTCTTGAGCATCATAATAAAAGGTAAAGGTGTTGATTTAAAACTCGCTTCACTCGGTCAAGCAATCACTCAGGCAGCAAGACCAAAAGGAATTATTGCACCCCTACAAATTGGGCTTGCCATCCAAATGCACCATCAATTTGCTTCAAAGTTCCTTATTGATTCACTACATTCACATGGATTTTGTTCATCGTACACGCTTGTTCAGAGTTTTGAAAGAAATGCCGCGGCTTCACGTGGAACTGAAATTCCTGGTTGGACACCAGGAAGATTCATTCAATATGCAGCTGACAATGTGGACCATAATACCAGGACACTTGATGGCTCTGGAACATTTCACGGTATGGGGATCATTGCCGCTGTAACTCGTGGTACCAAATCAACCCAAAAAATCCCTAAGCGACCTATTACAAATATGGAATTATCTGCAACTGGAGCAATACCCATTGTTTATTATAGAGGGTCAAGTGAATGTTCAACTCTATTGTACAAAGATCTGGAAAATCTCCAAGTACAAGATTCAACCTCAAACCTTGATCTTCTATTGAAAATATCCCTTCCATTGTCCTGGGCTCCAAGACCAGCGTGGTCAGGGACGATGCAAATGGTGTGTAAAGGAGCATATCCTGGTCAATCAAGTGTGTCATTTTTGCCCATGATAGACATGGACCCAAGCGATATGACGTGTATCTACTCTACGCTTCAGTTTATAACTGAGCATGCAAAACGCTATCAAGTAACGGCTATCGTTACATTCGATCAGCCACTTTGGTGGAAGGCATTGATAATTGTATTGAATGAGCCAAGTGGGAGCGACCTTAGGTCCATCGTTTTACGTCTAGGAGGCCTGCATACTGAGATGAGCTTTCTGGGCTGCATTGGCCACTTGATGGCGGACTCTGGAATTAAGGAAGTCCTTGAATTAGTATATGCTAACAATACAGTTGGTCACATGCTTAGTGGAAAAGCTATTGCAAGAGCTATCAGAGGACACTTTCTTGTTGATGCTGCCTTGAATGCATTGTTAGTTAGCAGTACCTTTGATATTCCATTGCCAGTGGTCCCAATAAACGAGATGTCGGAGGAAGAATGTACCGGAGCAGACAGTGAAGGCGATGAGCACGAGCAGAATCAAGAAAGCGGCTCCATGCGAATCAGCGACACAGACGAAAGTTTGGTGTTAGAAAGTGATGGAGATAAAACCAGAAAAACAGAAGGAAATGCTCAAGAGGATTTAGAAAGCAGCTTCATACAGGTCAACGATGCAGGTGAGACATTTGTTATATCATTCTGTTGAATTTTGCATTTGGGTCATTGTGAAGAAATGGTCAACACTCAGCGTGCGTACATTGAGTTATGGATGCACGCGGGAGGCTGCTAAGCACGAGAGAAGCGTAAGAGTCGCACGAGGCGTAGCCGAGACGGACGCATTGCTGAGTGTTGACCATTTCTTTTATAACATAGACAAACGAAATAAGCCGCACGTTCAACCTAAATAAAAATACTGATGACCTTCAAAGTTCTCCATACATGGCGCACGCTGTAAGAAAAGGAAACATTGACGTCAGCGTGCTGTCCATCGAGTTCTGGACGCACGCTCGCGCGCGCTTATCATCCAATCAGAGCGCGCGTTATATATTACCTATGTTATAATATTCATTACCGCTTTTCTATAAAGAAACATAAAGGCGGTGTTACACGAGACGATTTTTAACGACGATTTTCAGCGCAACGGCGTTCCGTTAAAAGTCTTTCTCGTATATATAACATGGCACTTGGGACGTTTTTCCTTGCAATTCGCGTTCCGAGTTTTTGAATCCAAGTCAAAATCTCGCAACGCAAAATATTTCAAGTTGTTGCAGCGTTGCGCGGAAAATCGTCGTTAAAAATCGTCTCGTGTAACACCGCTCTAAGATTGTTTGAGCGGGCCGTTTACAGTCACAGTTTATAGTTCAAGAGTGCCATATAGTTCAAAACCAATTTCTTGCACGGTTATCGTATCATTCTGCTGTCACTAAACTAAAATAAATACTATAATAATGAAAATATAACTTCAGTTAAAATATTGTTTTGATTTTTATTATCAGTAAATCTTGGACATGAACGTGAAGAAACAGAAGGAAATATGCATGGTGACCCAACAGCCATAGATAATGATATCGAGTCTGCAAGATTGCTGTATCACCAACTCGTTAATGGCGATGGTAATATTGCTGAAAAAGTGAGCTCTGCAGAAGTTTTAAGCAAAATCTCCGAAAAGATGGAAAGCAAAAGGTGATCTTTTTAATATGAGCATTACAATTATTTATTTATTACTCTCCATTTTGTGCTGTATGTTGTATGCTTTAGACTGAAAAATATTATTTCATATTATAATTTCATATTGCTGATTGTACCATTTCTTTACTTTAGGACGTCTATGAAAGACCATCGAACAGCCGTTCTTTGGCTACAATATATGAAGATGGTAGACATTATTCGCAAATTTATTAAAGCCGAAAGAACTGGCAACTGGGAACTCCATCTTCAGTCAGTCCGGGATATGCTCCCCTTCTTCGCCGCTGCCGGTCACCACATGTATGCCAAATCTGCCTATGTATACTTGCAGAGGATGCAAAGCCTAAAGGTAGACCACCCAGATGTTTATAGAGGCTTCCAAAATGGTCTGCATGTTGTGCGACGATCTGACAGATACTGGGCCGGGTTGTCAACAGACTTGATAATTGAGCAAGTGTTAATGCGAAGTGTCAAAACAAGTGGCGGCCTTACTCGGGGCCGAGGAATGACAGAGATGCAGCGTCTCATTTGGGTTATGTCCATGCCCATTTGTGCAGAAATAAATGATGGGATGCAAACCCTAACAAATATCAAGTACCACACAAGCGAACAGCACAAAGATCTATCACGATCAAGACAGGACCGGGACTTCAAGGACACCAAGGAGATAATTGCGTACCTTTCTTCTAGAAACCCTTTCAGTGACGACAAGGTCTTGCGAAGCATTTCAACTGGGGTTATCGCTGATGATAAAAAAGTCAACGTTGATAGGGCTGAAGAAGTTGGAGAAAGTATACTGAAATCGATGAAAGGGAAAGTTGTACAAGAATACAAGTTCCGAAAGAAAGACCAAGCGGTGACACTTGCAACCAAAACATCAGTTACCATCAAAGGGGCAAGTGTACAAGTGGATCCACAATTACTCTTCCAGAGGCTAAGTCTAATAGCAGTTTCTGGAAGATATGAGAACCCCAAAGATCTCTTTAAGTATGAGATGTGCAGTTTTCCCACAGCGCTGTTCGATTCATCTCTTTTGCCAAGAAAGGCAAATAAACCAGCTCTAGCAGATGCCATATGGGCCAGGATGAAAGACATAGAAATGAACGTTCCTGCAGAAGCGCAGTATGTTCTTGATGGTGGAGCACTCCTACATCGCGTACCTTGGCCACGCGGTCTTACGTATGGAGCAATTTGTGACCACTATGTTCAGTATGTCAGGCAAAGATATTGCACAGCGACAATAGTGTTTGATGGGTATGAGGCAGGTCCCAGCACAAAGGACTGTACCCATATGAGACGGACAACTGCTTGCGGACCAACAGTAAACTTTCAGGTCGATATGGTTACTCAACACAAGAAGGAGGAGTTTCTAGCGAATGAAGCAAATAAGCAGGCATTCATAAATCTTCTTGGCAGCAAGTTAGAGGAAGCTGGACACACTGTACTGCACTCATCTGGTGACGCAGACCTTGATATTGTCTTAACTTCTGTTCATTTATCAAGATTTCAACCCGTTGTACTCGTCGGTGATGACACAGACCTATTAGTTCTTCTGTGCTATCATGCAGATTTAGAGGCCCACGACGTAGTTTTTAAACCAGAGCCAAAGTCACAGTCCCAGAGGAGAAAAGTATGGGATATCAAGAAAGTAAAGGCTGTGCTAGGAACCGATGTGTGCCAGAACATATTATTTCTACATGCAATACTTGGCTGCGACACCACGTCCCGTCTGCAAGGACTTGGAAAAGTAACAGCTTTGAAGAAGTTTGAAAAAGAACAAGGTTTCAAAGAACAGGCCAAGATTTTTGATCTTCAAAATGCAACGAAAGAAGAAATCACAGTGGCAGGGGAAAAGGCATTGTTGTATTTGTATAATGGCGTCACTGAGCGAAGTCTAGACTCTCTGCGCTACAGCCGCTTCTGCCAGAAAGTTGCCACTGGATCGTCAAGCCTTCAACCAGAAAACCTGCCTCCAACATCAGCAGCGGCAGCTTTCCACTCTCTCAGAGTATATTACCAAGTTATGGATTGGAAAGGGCCTAACCAAATGAAGCCTGAACACTGGGGCTGGGAGCTGACTGAAGGAAAACTTTGGCCTATCAAAACACGCCTACCAGCAGCACATACTGCTTTACTGGAAATCATCCGTTGTGAATGTAAATCTGATTGTAGCACCTTGAGATGCTCATGCAAAAAGTATGGGCTAGAATGCTCAGTTGTTTGTGGTAATTGCAAAGGTCAAAGCTGTAGTAATTCAGTAACAGTGGACATCGATGCTGCATCATATCAGGACGAGTGACATTTATTCATTTATTTGTTTATTTCAACATTTTTCTTAACACATATGCAAAAGTGCAATTTTCAGAATTGGGTTTCCTGTGGTGTAACTTTGGTGAAGCCTAGATCATTGAAATAAAATAGAATATTACATTCATACATATGAGAGTTTTTTTCCTTGCTTCGAGGTTTTTCTCGGTTCTTTTCTTGTGCGATTGTGTGGACTGGAAGCTGTTATTGCTATTTTTAATTTTTTTCTAAGTATGGGCTCCCTGTGTATTCTTTTAAAATTTTAAAATCTGCTTTTGAGGATGTTCCACCAATGGGATTTTTTGGGACTTTTAGTATGTTGCTTAGGTCACTTATCTTGGTTCAATGACGTTGAAAAAAATTCTGTTGCAATTTGTTTGAACCCTAGCCGTAAAATGACTGGACTACTATCTTCGTAACGTTCTTTTGTCTTTGTTAAAGATGCACATACAAGGTCTGACGTTGATTACGTCTGGAAAGGAGGCCAAGACCAGGGTATTGAGATTGTGTCCAAAGAGATGGCACAGTTTGAGTTTATGGGTGCAAGTACCTACACCAAGACACAAGCCAACAGCAAAGGTGAGTTAGTTACGTAACAACAGTTCTACATAATTACCTGAGTTATGTAATATTATTACCCCCCCCCCCCCGACAATCGAATCGAGCGTTGTCGTTTCAGCATCTGCCGTTAAAATGTCGTGCGTCGTTTTTCTAACACAAAGTGGTTTTTGTATGACTGTGAAATGGGCCGCACCGTGACCGTGGTAGTGTCGTGATGTCTATTAAAACATTCAAAATCCCTGCTGTAACTATTCACAGTCATACAAAAATTGCTATTATAGGAAATTTATTAGAACCTTCAGAGCCGGGAAGGTTATTATAAGCCTTCGAGTGCGAGGAAATCTCCCTGAGGCAAATTCAAGAAAGAAATCTGGTCAATAACGTTCTTGTTTTTTCTTTGTCACAGGATCGTTTGCCAGTCTACGAGCCGAGTTTAAGTTTAAACGTCGTGTTTCATTCTTTATCACTGCTACTTACATGCCTGCAATAATCTTGGTCATTCTTTCTTGGTGTACCTTCTGGATCCACCGTAATGCTGTCCCTGCTAGGGTCACTCTCAGGTGCGTAGCCTCCTCCCACCCACCCACCCACCCACTCACCACCCCATCCCCCTCTTTCTACCCCACCCCATCCCCCACTCACTACCCCCACCCCACCCCACTCACCACCACCACCCCACCCCCCATACACCACCCCATGGTAAAATTACAAAATTAATCATAACTGTCGGGTTGCAAGTCACGGCAGCCATTTTGGATGAACTTCAACTAAAGATTTCTCATTAGCGTCGTCTGTTACAAGTTATTCCAACATGGCTGCCACTTCTTTATCATTGGGATTTTCGAGAATTAAAGCTGCAAGACAAACAAACCAACACGGGCAAACGATATGCAACTTTTCCTGAACATCTTTTCTGCACATTGCGCACAACAATTGTAATCACTAGCTTTCCCAAACAACTATATCTTACTACCAATTACAATTTCTACATCAATTTTCCCCTCATCTTTCTTTCAGTATCACAACTATTTTGACTACTATCCTGTTAACCGGTACTGTCAATGCTAGTATGCCCAAGGTTAGCTACTCCAAGGCCATCGATTACTTCTTGATGACGTCACTGGGCTTTATATTCATGTCGTTACTGGAGTATATACTAGTGTTAAATACTCATCCAAATTTGAGGAAACAGAAGGAAGAACCAGAAGAAGCCAATGATCTTCTACCACCATCCGGCTCTGCTTCGGGCAAGGTAAGCAGGCATCGACTTAATTTTCTGTCCTTCTGTTCCTTTAGAAAAAAAATAAAAATAAATAAAAAGAAACAAAACTTCAGGAATAACACGAAAAAAAGAAAGCAGCCGGCCATGCGGGCTATTTTTTGAATAATTTGTAAAAATTCTCCTTTTGTGTCCCTTAGTTTTAAATAAATTCTAAATTTCTTTTTCTAAGGACCTAACTCCTGATACCATAGTGACAATGATGGATAAAACCACCAACGGCCGCCAATCTACTGCCTCAAAGATCAAAACCTGTCTGTCACCGAAACCCCCTAAAAGCGCTAAAGATAAGAAAGACTTGCCGTATTTGGATGTTCATTGGATCGATCGTACAGCACGTGTTCTCTTCCCAGTATGTTACTTCGCTTTTGTGATTGGCTATTGGATCTATTACATCAACCATCCACTGACTGATTTTGAGTTATTCTAGACTAATAAACTTCAATTATTTCTCTCTATTTTCCCTAGTTTGTGATTGGCTACTCCATTTATTATATCAGTCGATTTCAGACCAATCAGATTGATAAATGATTCCACAAAGGTTGTGATTGGTTGCCTTCGAGATGTTCTTGACCAATCACCTGTAATTATTATTTCACAAAAGTGACACTATTTTGGACTTCATTTTTTGACACTTTGGCGTTCTAAATACCCATAGGTTCATATCTCAAAGAAATATATAGATGGTACGGAATTCAGGGAAGAATCGAGAGGGAACAATCACAGACCGAAGAATTTTTACAAAGGCAAAGAAGATAGTTTAACCAAAGCGTTGTTAGTGCTAAACAATGGCAAACCGCAAACAAGACGGTTTCATATAGAGACCTCCATTTCAAATTTTGGATCCGGCTTAAGATTCAGTCAGAATACTATGAAAGTGTTTGAAAAACATGACATTGCCTGTCCCTTCAGGTGGAAAATTTCCGTGGTGAAAATGTTGTGGCAATCTTTTGATAAGCACAGTAAAATTAATTATACTGAATCGTCATAAATTAAAAAGGAAAAGCCTAGAAAATATAACGAAGTTTTTATATAGGCTTCGGAAGAGGCTTTTGTTGTTGCCCCATTGTGTAACAATGGAGATTGAAATCATGACAGTGAACAGCAAATGAGTAGCAAATCAAAAAGAAATTTAAAGGAAAGGTACGTTTAGCATGGTCGCGTGACATGACGATAAAAACTATAACACCATGGATGCTTAAAATCTTAGTCAAGGTCTGTCATTTGGTACATTTTTGTATTCATATTTAGTGTCAGGATGTTTGTCTGCGCGCTTGCCTTCCAAAGGCCGCCGTTCTTACGCTTTTAAGTTCCTAAAAGGATCCAAAGAAGCCTGGGTACTAGTCCAACCTCGCTTACTGCAATCACCTGCCACTTGTACCTGCGCATGACATTGCAGAATAGACTGCAAATCCAAACTGAAATCGCAGGAGAAAATTTCCTGAAAATCAGATGCTAATTCTTAGTTTGATAAAAAAGTTTGCAATTTTTCAAAATAATTTATGATCCTGATATAATCCTTTTTCATGTTGTTTTCACAGTGGATAGATTTAGCAAACGTAACACGACGTGAGGTGAAGAAGTTATTGCGTGGTTTGCTTGACGACGATTCTACGCAGCTTTCAGGTCGCCATTTAATGGGGTTTTTTTTTCACGTCTTCGCGGACATCAGCGGTCATTTTCGTTAGCGCGCGCGGCGTCCTGTTTTACGTTGTGTTCTCACTTGCTAAATCTTCCGACGTCAAAACTAATAGTACATGACGTCAACATTGATGACGTCATATCAGGGGTATATCAAAAGGGAGTTGTCACAACACAGTCGACAGTGTTATTTTAAGATGACTGTTTCACGTGATACACTATGGAAATCTATAGACACTGTTTACAGTGCATGGTCAACACGAAGTGCTATAAACACTCCTGGATGATGTGCTTCTTGTCATATATGATGTCAACATTATGCATGTTTTAAGACAGAAATTTTAGATTTAACATAGAGGATCATTTAGAGTGAAATATGAAGCTTGTTTCTTTAGCCAAGAGCTAGTGCTGCTATAGGCACGGACACACGGTGCAATATTTTCTGTAACCATTGCACGCAACACTGCAGCGGTGGACACAGAGCAACTCCGTGTTGCGCGCAAAAATGCAGAAAAAGCCGCATCGTGTGTATCGGCATTAAACTTAATGTAAAATATAAACTTGACTACCCTGGGTGATTTGGCTGGCGTTACGTTTCGTTAATAATTATCTGTGAAGAAACGAAACGTAACGCAATTATCAACGAAACGTAACGCAATTAATAACGAAACGTAACGCCAGCCAAATCTCTGTCACCCAGGGTAACAGTTGCCTTGTATTAAAAACAATCTTTTCTTTTGGACATGAGTAGTCTTTTACGGTGGTGATATTCGAGTAGAATAACAACCCTACAATCAGTATCGATATATCAGATCGGCGGAAATCCTCCCTAATGTGGAACCACACGCTCTTTTAACCTTCACTCCGCGGGCTATAACATCGGGATCCGACGGTCCTACTCGCACTCTGTACCGAATACAACTGATGGAAATATGCGCAGTTTTGTTGCGTCCACATGCTGAATATAAGTTGACAGGTTTTCCGAAAATTTATTATAGTTTCCATGACAACCAATGACGGTAGAAATGATAGATTTATTTACATGATCTATTAAACTATTTTATATACATTTTGATTTTAATAACCTTAGACTCACCTCTACTTAACGTCAGTAAGCTCACCCACCCAAGATATTAACAAAAATAGTAAAAATGGTTTCCCTGTGTCTATGATTTGACATTTTTGCTGTCACTAGAGTATAACGTCCTTTTATTATTGAACACAATCTAATCATCCTCGTTCACAAATCACTTCCACAATGCTTGATTCCATGAGCTCGGGTTGGACACTTCTATTCACGGCACTGTTAACCACCTCATCCAACAGAAAATGAACGAGGTTTTCATCAGAAACAAAGCGCCACAAATACAATTGTAGGTAGTGTGTGTCCACTTGGATCTGCTGTAGACCGTACTTGCCAAAAGTACGTAACCGTACGCACTCGAGGAGAGTCTAAAATATATATAATTCAGTAAAAAGAGTGTTATGAAACAGTTCAGTTTTGTTGTGTGAAACGAACTGCTGTAGCCATGCCAGAGCCCTGTTGTATATACCAGTTTCAAAAAACAAGTTAACGTTAGTCAATCTGAATCTGAGATAAAACATTGAATTGCTTTGTGTTCCTTGACTAAAATACGAAAAAACACAATTCCAACTCAAGCATCTTAACGTATATTCCAATATTACAACAAACTGCATCAATCGGTTTGTATACATCAAAATTTGCAGCTAGTTTCAGATGTCAGATTCAGATCGCCGACCGTATAGACGACAAGTGGCTTTAGTTTACAGCTATGTTGAAAACCAAAATCCACAAGCCGAGCCACGCCCGATAAGGGGAGCAGGAAAAGTCAGAGGCTCACCACCTACAGGTTACTAGTGCTAAGGATGATTGCAATTTGAGTTTTACAACAGCATACCTTCAGTGCTATTTTGACGATCCCTGTAAGAACAGAGACTTTGGAGAATTCAACAGGACTAAAGATTTCTATCTTCTCTGAAAACAATTTCTGTATGTTACTCAAAAGGCTCGAATCAAAGCCAGTGCTGCATAAAAGGGAAAGACAACAACTCCGTTAGTTGATGAAGACGAGATTAATGATAATGAATGGTTATGTTGATGATGATAACATGAATCTCAAACTATACCTTGCTGTGTAACTAAACTGTGATCGACTTGGCTTAGTTTGACTGGAATATGTATACGTGAATTTACTAGAATCTGTTGCAAAAGAACATAAAACTTTCAGCTTTTCAATTGGAACAATGAATGACACAGCAGTTCTATATAAACGTGGCGCCAGGCTACGATGTTTTGCGCAATAGGCATTGCCGGAGTTGTAGAAATACCTTGCAGGTTTTTGAACAATCGTCACAACAACTGCTGCCATCAATTCCTTGCAGCAGCGCGAGCCAAGTTATACTACCCCAACTACGCAACAATGTCACATGGGTTGCACTGATCTGTATTCCAGTTTTAAAAGGCAATAAAGCAGAACATTTACCAAGAGAATTAGGTATCGATCAGGCTAGAAAATTTCGATAAATCCAAATCGTCTTATTAATACCTGAACTATGAGCTTTCCTAGCACCTTCCTCGTAAAACTGTCCCACTTGTGTATCAATGGCAGTAATGTCTTCTACTATTCTCTTCATCACAGCCCTTACGTTACGTGGTTCGATGGTGTTCATCCAATCACGTGTGTCTACACTCTTCCTTATCATCTGTGCAACAAAAAAACATTAAAGTGTGTGTCAGCTAGTTGACGATTGGCTAATAGCAACGTAATCATCTATGTAACAAAAGAAAACCGTTAAAGTGCATGTTAACTACTTGATGATTGGCTAATGGCAACGTAGTCATGTATGTGACAAAAGAAAACCACTAAAATGCAAGTCAGCCATTTTTGATTTTTATTGTAAGTAGGATTGCATGAAATGCTGACTTATAATTGGCTTGTAATTACACAATCCTTTCTTTTCGCTACAAAACGGAGCGTTGCGCGACGAGAGTGACGTGTCACGCCATTGTGAAAGAGATGATACAGGAATATTAGATCACTCAAAGTACAAACTTGGGAAATAACAAGTCCTTGAATCTTGACATAATGGTTGAGAAGATCCTGAAAAATAGAAGAACCAACGACAGCCTCAGCTTTGAATCAAATTTGTTGCTTACCAAATTTTTTACTTGCAGGCGTAGTCAACCGAGTTATTTGAATATTGTTTTGTCCGTCACAAAACGCAGATGGGTTACGTACTTCAGCGCATACTCAGAAGGCTTGAAAACCCGCAGAGTGAACGTTCAATTTAGTTGGTGTTGGGCTACCTGTGCTATTGTTAGTTATAACATAGCTACAATCTTACGCGCGCTCTGATTGGCCAGAAAGCTATGAACTATTTGCGCATGGGCTGCACTGCGCGCGCTCTATCTTCGTCATCGTCTGTTTCAAATTGTTCGGTTTTTAAGATGGCGACACATATAACGCGCGCTCTGATTGGCTGAAAAATCTATGATCTATTTCCCCATGGGCTGCACGGCTCCGTTTTTAACGTTCTAGGCTCTGTTATAAATCAATTACACAACAGAAAGCCGCTTGCCCATTGCGTTATAGACGCACTTGAGAAAATATAAAGAACTCTTAACAAACTAGAGTCGCACTCGGCTACGCCTCGTGCCACTCTTAGGTTTGTTAATCGTTCTTTATATTTTCTCTCGTGCGTCTATAACGCCATGGGCGCGCGGCTTTCTGTTGTCTAATTGATAATTAGTGCTGGGCTACCTGTGCTATTGTTAATTAGTGCTGGGCTACCTGTGCTATTGTTAGTTAGTGCTGGGCTACCTGTGCTATTGTTAGTTAGTGCTGGGCTACCTGTGCTATTGTTAGTTAGTGCTGGGCTACCTGTGCTATTGTTAGTTAGTGCTGGGCTACCTGTGCTATTGTTCTCGCTTCCGCTATCAAGTCTGCAACTGGTGTTCTTATACAACCCCGAAGAAGCTCTTGGTCGATGGGAAATTGTCCGTCAGTGTGCCCTAACTGCAGAATAAAAGAAAACTTGATGTCAGATAACATTTAGAGATGAACACAAACTAGTGTTGTTGAAACTGGTGAAACTGCTTTGACTTGTGGCAAGTTTCTTCCTTCGCAAGTCGGTCTTTCAATGCGATGATTTTTATCACTCTCAATAACCTAGGGGTATTATTCTAGCTGCGATCTGATTCCGAGCTAGCTAGCTAGCAAATAAAGTGTATCGTTTGTCACGTGTTCAGTCGTCATGATAACATACCACGTGGTCAAGTGTTTAGTCGTCATGGTAACATGCCACGTGTTTAGTAGTCATGGTAACATACCACGTAAGTGATGGTGGATTCATGGAAATCTGTACAAAGTCTTGAAAGAAGGAGAACAAGTGTAGGTGGTGGTGAGCCAGATTTATCACAGAATTCCTGTCAAAATATACGAAAACATGAATTACAAATGTTTTAGTTAAAGTGTTTCTAGCTAAACGACTACCTTCGCAGTCTGCATCACATGTCTTAGAAAATCCACCACCAGCCCCTCTCTGACGTCATCAGCACAGAAAGGACCCCTGAAGTATGGCTTGACGGCAAACGTGATGTCTGGACCTATAAATGCCTGATAAAACATACAAACTCAGTATGCGATATATATATTAATTAGTACAGAGTATGCTAAACACAATGTGAATATGACGTTTTCTGGTTACGTCATTGTCTGGTTAAAGTAGATTTCGTATGACTGTGAAAACTGCACTGCAAAGTCACGGTACAGTTACGGCAGGAATTCTTTAAAGACAACACGGCACTGACACGGTCACCACGGCACGGCGCGGTATGTTTCCCACTCATACGAAAACGGCTCTCTATGAGGCCCCACGGAACCGTTTTATGTAAATGTAAACGACTAAAAATGTTCTCCGTCCACACCACCATTGTCACTTTGATTTTGCCTGTCCATACAGCAACGATGAAAACGCAGTGAAAACAGCCTCGTAGATCCTGGAAACTAGTCAAAATGCGCAAACGTTTGTTTATCCTGCTTAATAAGGACTGGAAATGAGTCACATGGTCATTCACTGAAAAGCGTAAGCGTTTCGGTGAAAATCATCATCGTTTTCGTGTGGACGGGGCATGTAAACGCGTGTGGACGGGACGTGTAAACGCGTGTGGACGGGACGTGTAAACGCGTGTGGACGGGGCATGTAAACGCGTGTGGACGGGACATTTAAACGCGTGTTGACGGGGCATGTAAACGCGTGGACGGGACATTTAAACGCGTGTGGACGGGACGTGTAAACGCATGTGGACGGGACATGTAAACGTGTGTGGACGGGGCATGTAAACGCTCAAAATATAACCGTTTACAAATGAAAATGCTTCCGTATGGACGGGTCCTCATGCAAAGGCTCAGTTTTTAAATTCTTAGGTTAGCTCACCTTCAGACAATTCAGGACAGTTTTTATTTGATCCAAAATGGCGTTACTCGTTTGCGTCAAAAGATCCGACAAAATATTGCTTTTGTCTTTGCCTGTTTGTCTGGGTAACGCTGCTAGAGCTTGGCGGGTATCTGTCAGACACACTGAAAGGGACATTTCATTATAAAACCTTAAATATCTCATATGAGCTTTATTGAATTATGGTGAATTCTGATTTTTTGATGCAATCTTTACGGACAACAGGGATGCTGACCACCAGAAAAGCATGCCAATGCTGTTGCCATGTAGCTGCCATTGAGTCCCAGACTCCCTGTCTACCAAACACTGCAAATCTCACTGAAATGGCAGATGTTCAAGCTAACTGAACCTTTCTTTCATATACTTAAATTCAAACCTATTTTGTAAAGTGGTGGCCTAGAGCCTATCTGTATGGGTACCTGCAAAATCTTGTCTTAGGCTTTTTGTGTAATAAATCACACGATTGTGAGCTGCACGGGCAATGATATTTGCACCCAATCTGTACAGGAGATAGACAGTAAAGCTTAGAACAATGTGGTTCATAGTAAACAGGGATCACTAAACACACCAATAGTCTGATTTGAAAAGACTGGACATTACAAAAGAAAAAGGACTTGGCTTGTTGAATGTATAAATTCTCAGCAAGACGTTTAAATCACGTCTCTACTCCTAAGCTTACATCCCTTTTTGTAGCTCAATGTAGGACTGAGAAATTATAGCAATAAAGGTACAGAGCACTCCATTCATCCCCTCAAAGATCACTTTTATACACATCATCTATCATATACCAATGCCTTATCTAAAAATGCATTTTCATCATATCAAATGGTTGATAAATGATCTAGTGTTTCTTACAAGTGTATACAACATGTATATACAAAGTTACCAACCTTCCTGAACCAATATCAGGAAGCAGTTGATGAACAGCTTGTAAACGACGATGAAAGCGATCCAATGCTCTTACAAGTAACACATTGTTGCCTGTATCAGTCTGGTGTATAAAGAGAGAAATCGTATTTTAGTTCGTTATCCACATACTGAAAGCAAATGGAGTCTCACAAGCTAAACTATCAAGTGTGGTCCACATTTCTAAAATGTATGTAATGTATTGCTCATCAGCAGTGCTTGTCATTGTCCCCTATGGTGGCATCAGGGGCAGCACCAGCAAAATACATGTTTGTTTGTTTGTTTATTTGGTGCTTACTATTTTCTTACACCTGTAAGATGCACACCCACAAAGTATGCAAGTCTTTCTCAACCCTTTGACAAAGAGAAAAATCCACTCACCTCAAGTTCAATTCTGGCTTCTGTTATTTGAAAATACTCTCCCATCAATGACTGCATAAAACTGGAAAGCTTCTGTGAAACTACTTTTTCCAGTTCTTCTGGGTCTGTAACATGACTACATGTGAATAAAGAGAAAAACAAATTCAAATTACATCCAACAGCAACACCAATGATTATTGCTTCCATAAAATGATACACCACTGATTGTTGCTTCCATAAAATGATACACCACTGATTATTGCTTCCATAAAAATAATGATATACTAATGATTATTGCTTCCATAAAAAGATAAATTTAAGCTGTCACATGCATCTAAGCAGAGCTGCTATGGTCACTCATTTAGTTACTCACCATTTTGAGCTCAAACTCATTTCCCAAACTTTGATTGATTGTTTTGCAGACAATACTACCAAGTTATCTGTACCTGATGGCAGAGTCCAATGTTATATCACTCTGCCAACCCTTTACCCAAGGGAACTCCCTGCTTTGACTTACTCAGACATTTGTCTCTCCACAAATTGTTCTTTATACGATGCTATCACTAAACAGACAGTGCTTAGAAAACCATTGCAGCCACAGTCAATGAACTCCAGAAAATCCTGAAAGAACAAAAGGCTGATGAGAATTGAAAATTGAAAGAAATGAAACAAGAATGCAAGATGGCTCACCATAGGTCTTTGCTGCTTTTCTTCTTCAGAGGCATCATCTAAATCTAATTAAATAGGTAAACAAATCATACCATTAGATGATGATGATGGTGGTGATGAAAACAATGATGATGAAGTTGATGGCAAAAGAGGAACAAACACCTTCTTTTGGGACCATTTCAATCTTTTTCAGTTCAACTTGAGCCTTTAAGACTCTGAGGTTTTCATCTAGCCTTTCTCTTGCTCTACAAAAACAGACAGTTCAGTTTATATTTCCAATCACAAGTTTCTTGTGGTTTTATAGAGTTTTTTTGCAAATTAACTTACTGAGAGATAAATTCATCACAGAGTTCATCTGCAGGTTCACGAAGCTGGAGCAACAAGTCTACACATTCCGCTAGCTGCTTGGGTGTTGACTACAATGAAAAAATTATTGAGGCATCAAGTGGTAGGAATGTTTTAATAAAAATAAAATACAAGGCAACAATTTAGAGAGCATTTCACTGTGTGAATTACAGTTACATTTACCTTGGGATTTCTGAGTTGCTCTCTAAGTTTAACAATAAGTTCTTTAACTATTTCATCACAATCTTGATGGATTCCTTGGAATGATGGCATGTGACTGTATTGATGTAATACATCTCTAGCTTTGGTGTAGTATCTACAATCATAAATAGAAAGTTCTCATTACCATTATCAAAATGTGATTAAAATGACATTTAAGCAAAGTTAAAATCAAATCATGCTGGCCATCAGCCTCTCGTGTGCAGAGTGTCCCTAAGCCATCTTACATGTGGTCATTCTTGATTATTGTTGCACATCCATACCTTCCTTCAGTGCTGCAGTCCTCCCCTCCCCTCCCTAGTAAGTATGATGGTGAGTACTCTTTCAATCTACAGATATTATCAGTATGGCCAGTGCTAGGTGGTGGACTACATATGGTTACCATGGTTATCACCTTGTTGCTAGGGATAGACACATCCCTCATGGAGACAACACAGCATCAAAGCCAAAGCCAAAGCCATTGCTGATGAGTTTAATTAATATAATTTCCGTACCTGACAGCCAAGCCATATTGTTTCATTTCAACACACTTTTTCAATCTGGAAGGCAGCTCAAACAGAAATTGAAGCTAAAACATCAAAAAAGAAATTGAAGGACTGCTCTTGAAAACTATGTAAGTGAAACCCTTATTATGTAATACCTTAGTTAGAAGTGAATGAACACCAGAAAGTTTGGTTATCTGTTGTCTTTTCTCCTGTAAAGTCCCACTAATTTTTTCACTAAAGTCTGTGATGGCTGTCATGTTGTCTTTAAGCTTTGTCATCTCATCTTCCATCTTCTTGAAGTCATGTTTCATCTAGGAGAAAGTACAACTGAAGTCTTTATGTGACTACCCTTATAAGAGCCTGTTTCTCAAAAGAGCTCATTAGACCTATTAGATGACATGTTTAATCACGGGTGAGGTGGTTCTCAAAGAAGGTAAGAAATGAAGCAATACTTACCTTTCTAATAGTATCTGTGGCACTAATAAATTTATTGTAGTTTTCATAAACTAGTGTTTGCATATCACTGTCCAGAGCTCTAATCTCTGTATGAACACACAAAAATGTCAGAGTTAGTAGAGACTACGTCATGGTAGATTCATTTTCTCTATTCAAGGTGTGAAATATGTACCCTATACCCTTAATCTAAGCAACTTAATTGCTTTGCTCAGTGAATATTTAGAGCTACAATGTTGACATGACTTACGTTTAGTGATATCACCTTCCTTGTCCATGAGTTCAGTGAGAGATTTCTCCTTAAATGTCTTCTCCAAGTAAGACTCAGGTTTAAAGTGAGCACCATTAATATCGCATGGGTCAATACTTGTAGATTTGCCTCCCTCCTCACCAACACCATAGTACATTTTAAGAAGGCCACGCCTTTGTCGATGCCTGCTACGAGCTGCATCATCTGGTTCTTCTATTAAATGTTAAAGGTAAAAATAATTAGGTCACAAGTCACAGAACATGAATGTCATTACCAAATCACATCACATAATTCAACTACATTGGGGAAGGGAGGGGAAGAGATGGGAGGGGGATAGGGAGGGGAGGGGAGAAGAAGTGGGATCTGAACATACGTTCTATTCTATTGGTGTTTATAACAAATATAATCATACAATTATTTGTGAGACATCAAATTCCAAAACGGTTTTTTTTAATTCTAGAAGGACTTAAACTTATGTAAGCTTACTAGCTAGAAAAGTCTTAAACTTAAATTGCAGGGACCGGACTATAGATCGTTTCATCTTTATTTAGAAATGGTTTCATCGATAAAATCAAAGCAACTATTCTCTGAAGCGTAATATCAATCAAGGAAACGACCAAATAAAGGATTAAATTCATCGAATCATTTATCACGATCAATCAAGTATTTGCATTGGATAATGCAAAAATTATAGGTCTACAATAGCAGGGCCATAATCAAATGTAATATATCAGAAAAATTACAACAAAAAGTCCCAAATGAGAGACCAATAAAAAGCTCATCAATGCGATCTGAAGCAAACTTTTTATCTTAAAGGAGAAAAGCAAGATAAATTTCTAAAATCAGACAATCAAAAACAACTCACCCGTCGCCATCTTGGAATCCCCAGCTGCCTGGTTACATAGTACTGAGGGCGCATGCGCTGTGAACTTCGGTCAATCTTTTTGGGAGTGAAAAATATAAAAATTCATTAGTGAAAATACAGTTTTTGACGCTGTTTTGACAGCAAAGAATTCAATATCAGCCTCAGTTAGGTGATCAGGATACTTGAGCACATGTTGGTTGTGCTAAAAGTTGTTTCTCAAAGCTAAAGGAATTTTTGTGTTGAAGTGAACAAACGCACTCCCAAGATGGCTACCTCTGTGAACGTCAAGGTTGGCATGAGAGTTGAGACTGTAGCTAAAGGTCTAAAGGGTACTGTAGCTTATGTTGGATCTACGCAGTTTGCTTCTGGTAAATGGATCGGTGTAGTTCTTGATGAGGCTAAAGGAAAGAACGATGGAACAGGTGATAGTCATGTATTGAATGCTTGTAGCAAACCTTTTTGTTTGTTTACAAAATTACTAACCCCTAGGGTCAAAGATTACTGAATCGACGATAACATGTTATATAAGTGTGGGAAATAATCTAATTTCTATATACAATAGGCCTTGGGCATCAACTGGTCACATGTAACAGCCTCAAAAAAACAAAAGAATTCCAACAAGTCAAGCTTGACTTAAAAGACGTCTTTGATTTCTAAGATTTCCCAGTGCATATTTTGTCCGCCAGAATAGTCCAGTTGCGAGATATTCTTCACCTGCCAGATACAAAGGACTCAGTATGAGTCTACGTGCTAAAACTTTTGTCTTTTTACGAATGACTGAGCTTTATGCACGTAGCTTCGTCTTCATATTTTTGTATGTAGCAAGTGAAGTGTAACTCGGAAGTTGGCTATTGCAGATATTGTACAATGTGACCAGTGGCCTGTTGAATGTTTAATTTCATCATGCTAAGTTCGTGATATTTTGCATATTTCAGTTCAAGGAAAAGAGTATTTCAAATGTGCAGAAAATCATGGAATCTTTGTTCGTCAATCTCAAATCAACATCTTGCATGATAAACCAAGTTCACCTTCACCTCCCAAAACATCACAGCTTAGACAACCTACAAGTGGCCTGAAGAAAGAAAAGGTAGCATGAAATGGGAGTCCTGTTACATCCCACTGAAGACAGCTTACGGAATACACTGTATCTATTTCAAATACAATAAAATATATAAGCACCGTCCTGCCAGTTAGGCACCCCCTCTAGAATAATGATGTCCTCATTACTAAGATTTCTTTAAAATATACATACCCTCTCCCAAATAAGCACTCTCTCCCATTTCTGACCTCTCCTCCACTTCCCTCCCCTTTAATTTCTTCTATCAGTCTTGTAAAACTGATGGTACTACAGTATGTGTAGAGTAAATGATTGTACAATGTATCTTGTGTAAAGCAATGTATTTAACATGTTTGTCTAGGTACTTGGGTTTTAGGCCTCTAAGGTATAACCTTTCTTGAAATAGGTTAATATACTTCATTAATCAGTGGCATTACTTGTTTTATTTTTAGTCTTTTGGCTCCAGAGGTTCTCTAGACAATGTTGCAAATCAAGCTAAGAAATCTCCACCATCATCTAAACTACAAAGCCCTAAGACAAGTACAGTCATTCCACCTTCTACTGCTCCTACGCCTCAGTCAAGTAGTATTCCACCCCCAAGTGTTCCAAGTACACCAAGTATAGTACCAGAAATCAAACAATCTCCATTTGGCTTGAAAGCGGAAAGAAAGTCATCAGGTACACATTAACCTTGAAGTAAAAACATATAAAGCCTTGCCCTGGTTGTATGAATGGTAGACAGTGCTAAGAATACCATGGTACTGGATAAGTATTTATCCAATGGATATCGCTATATATCTACCCTTTGTGTAAATAGGGCCTGAAAAGTCATTGAAAGTCCTGGAATTTAAAATTGTAATTCCAGGCCTGGAAAAGTCATGAAAAATAGGGGGAAGTTTTAGATTTATGTTTTTAGTTTAAGTTATGGAAATGACAAGCACAAAATCTCGGGCCTGTTGGTGCATAATAATAGTCAATATTTTGAGATATTTATGGAAAAGACATGGAAATATCATGGAATTTTGTTTCTCATTTTCTGTATGAACCCTGTAACCATTATAGAAATCTATTACATGTGTTCTAGGCCCAAGTATTTCAGCTGATGAGTTTATTGAGATGCAGCGTAAAGTCATTGATAAAGACAAGATCATTGTAGATTTAGAAGGCAAACTTGATACACTGAAAGCTAAGAGACAAGAAGACAAATACAAAATGAAAGAGCTTGAAAAAGCCAGAATGCAGTTGGAACAGGTAAATTACCACAGGGCTGCTAATAAAACCAGTATTAATCAGTACCACAGGGTTCCCAAAATGTACAACAAAACAACTTTTAGCCATTGATTCATTATTTATAGAAATTCAGGAACTGCATATATGTTAAACATAGGGTTACCAACTCATTACACAGGGTACCCAGTTTGTGCTTCAGTTGATGGAATACTGATTTTATGATTTTCTTTTTTATCTCTATTATGATGTGTCAATATAACTATGAGTAACATAGTTACTTAAATGAGCTTATGATAATATGGTTATTATAAAGAGAATGAAATGAGATATAAATGTGCAGCTTACAGAATTGTAAAAATGATACAATTTAGGAGGAAGAAGAATTACACGTTATGCTTATTCTTTATGAAAATTTACAAAGAAAATAGAATACAGAAAAAAACTACAGAAACTAAGTGAGAACCAATCTCATTAGATATTATTATTTCCATTACTAATATAATATACGTGTTCAGGGCAAGAACTTTTCAATAAAAACTGTTTTTTTTTTGTATTCATGAAATGTATTATACAGTACAGCTAACGTCAAACACCACACATGAATCTTAACTATTTTAAAAAGCAAAATATTGTATTTAAATCTGTTATCAGCCACTTGAATTCATATTATTTTCTAATGTTGCCATGGTAACTCTCCATAGGCCCAGTAACTTCCTCTAGTTTTGTCTTTATTCAAAGACCTTGCATCCATTTTGTTTGATTTAGGATATGCTAATTTACAATATATCATAACACCTTTGTCTGGGAGTTTGGAGAAAAACAGAATATTTTACTTTTTTTATTTTTCCAATCCTCAACAATTATTAGAGAATTAAGTTCTCTATTTTTCTGAAATCTTGGATCCCATTATATTTAAGCAAGAAAACTGTTTAAGTTATGCTGTATGCTCACCTGTTTCAATAATAACACACTCCAGAAAAAAACTTGGAGGGGGCTCAACTACATTATTTTTTAAATTCAGCAATGGCAGGTCAAGTCTTGAGCTTTAGCTCTTAATTTAACCATTCTAAGAAAACCTAAAAATACTGGGTTTTGAGTATAATTGACCCAATAAATTATATTTTAGGTATTAAAATTTGTGATTTATTGGGAAGCAGTGATTTTAATGATGTTTTGATCTTTTCTCTGCAGATGATAGAATACAAAAGCAAGTGGCAAGAAGCTCAAAGAGACTTGCAGAACCAGTTATCAGCAGCTAAAAAGGTATTGACTTTGTATAATTTAACACTTTTAGTGCAATTTGTGAGAAAAATTACATTTAAATATCTGAAAAACTGCTAGTCAGATTGGATATTGGATTCACTATCAGACCACATGAGATATTTCCTAAATCTCTACTTAAACGCAAAATGGACTTGTACAAAAAATATTCAAAACATAAAATATTAAATTAAAAAGATTTAAAGATATTAAGATTTGGGCTCTGATGTTGTGAATTTTTTTCATGATCAACTTAGTGTTCTTATCTGTCATCAACAAAACATACATTACAGATCAGTAATTCTAGAGTTGAAGTTATTTCTAAGAACTTTTATCTGTACTCTTAGAATTTTAAGTGTTTCTTTTTTGTAGAAAGGTACTAAATAAAAGAGAGGCATTAGAAGCTTAAAATCAGGAATATTTCAACATGATTTTAGAAATTGATGTCATTAATACTCTAAGTTACATATAACACTATTTATGTAAGGTGAAAAATACAAATCATTGTCACACTTTTAAGGCCGTGTTTAGACTTTAGAATTAGGCTGTAATACAATCTAAGTTAGACAATGTTGAATAATTAGCAGTCATTATTAACACAACATACCTACTAGTAGGTGAGAAACATTTTACTCTGAACAAAGCTTTATTTTCACCAAGAGTAAGCAGACAGCCTTTTCTAGTGTAAATGTACCATTATTAACTATTACATAATACGTATAAGTGATTTTATAAAAAGTGAACATGAATTAATGTATAAAGTTTAATATGCCTTGTTGTGCTGACTAAATGTCGTCAATCTGTCATGCTGTCACTTGTACATAAATGGATATTGGTTTTTGTTGGAATTAAAGAGGTTTTAATGTTATCTATCTTTGTTTACTTGGCATTTAGTTTGAAATGTCATTCTTAGTGGACTTGTTGTTTTAGAAAACTGTGTTACTAACAGTATACAGAATATATTACATAGCTCTGTATGAATACTACGTGGTATGATTTATTCTTTAAGTTCTATAATTCGTAATATATTGCTATTAATAATGGACAGCTGGTTGCCAAGGCCACATGCTATTGACTGGTGTTGTAAATTTGTCTGTACCTTTACAACACATCACAGCTGATTTGGGGAATTAATGATGCTGTGTTGAATATTGCAATATCCCAGACTTGTCACTAACCATTTCCCACCTGTCATTTTTTGTAGGAATTAAAAGACGCCATTCAGAATAAAGAAGATAACTCAGATGAACTTACAGAACTACAGGAAGCAGTGGAAATGGCAACATTAGACAAAGAGATGGCAGAAGAAAGGGTAGGGCATGTTTTTTTATTCACTGTTCAAAAGAATATTATCTGCTCATCAATCCATTTTGTTCATTCATTCATCAAGCCATCCATTCATTCATTTATTCATATATGCCGCTCTCCCTCCCTCCCTCCCTCCCTCCCTCATTCCCTTCCTTCCTTCCTTCCTTCCTTCCTTCCTTCCTTCCCTCCCTCCTTCCATTCCTTCCTTCCTTCCTTCCATCCATCCATCTTTCCCTCCCTCCCTCCCTCCCTCCCTCCCTTCCTTCCTTCCTTCCTTCCTTCCTTCCTTCCTTCCCTCCCTCCCTCCCTCCCTCCCTCCCTCCCTCCCTCCCTTCCTTCCTTCCTTCCTTCCTTCCATCCATCCTTCCTTTTTTCATTGGTTTGTTCATTCATTCATTGGTTTGTAAAGCGTTTAGAATAGAATGGTTGTAAAGCACTTAGAATAGCCCTTAATGTAAGTTCTATAAATTCTATATTTAACATTATTTGTTCATTCATTCATTCATTGGTTTGCTCATTTGTTCATTCATTTTCCATTCATTCATTTCATACGTTTCATTTGTTTCGTTCATTTCATTTGTTTCATTCATTTCTTTCATTCCATTCATTTCTTTCATTTCATTCCATTTGTTTCATTCATTCATTTCTTTCATTTCATTCATTTCTAGATGCCATGCAGTAATCTGAACTGTGTGTCTATCTTCTTTTCATCAAGGATGTGATATTGATATTGATAATGTATTACTGTGTCTTTAGCTTGAAACCCTACAACAAGAAAATGAACAGCTGAAAGACAGAGTGGAAGAGTTATCTCTTGATCTAGAAATCCTGAAGAATGAGATTAGTGAGGGTGGTAAGTCTATAATTATATTATCTACCAACATGGGCAGTGTACATTGTTAATTTGCAGTGTTGTCAGAATATGTCAGCAACCACTGATGTTGCTGATTTACAGTGGGACAAAAGCCACCAACCTCATTTGTAAGACATTTAAGGTTTATTCCTTGCTGCCATCTACCAGTATTTCAATCAGTTGTCCTACCTACTACCGCAAAATATTTTGACTGGGCTGCATTTGATAATAATGATTCAGATGATTACTAATTTATGGAGATGATGATAATGATGATAACCATGATGATAATCCAATAGGTATGGAAGGGGCTGCAGCCAATGCCCAGGTTAAACAGCTTGAACAGCAAAATAGCAGACTGAAGGAAGCAATTGTCAGGTATTGTTACATGTAGCAACACACCCTGATAGATATAGATACTATTCTACCTTTTGAGATGCAGCCTGGAATTGTACATCCCACCAATAAATATAAAACAATACAAGTAAAAATAGCAATACTCATAATTGTTGTTTATGTGATGATGGGCCTGTCAGTAGATAAACAGCCATCAACTATGGTAATAAAGGGAGTTGTGTATATAGGGCAGACTTTAATCAGGTACTATATACTCATGAGAACTGGTGTAAGTTGTCATGTTTAAACAGCATGTTTATTGGGTCCATTAGGAGTCTTAATTTTTTTTGTTTCAGGATGAAAGAGCTTCAGGTTGTTGATAAGCAACAAATTCAGTCATTACAAAAACAAGTCAAGGATCTTCAGACTTCTAACACTGTATTTGAGAGTGAGAGAGATAAACTAATGGAGGAGGCACAGGTATAACATATTGCATAATATCACCATCATCATCATCATCATCTTCAGACTGCTAACACTGTATTTGAGAGTGAGAGAGATAAACTAATGGAGGAGGCACAGGTATAACATATTGTACTTCTACTGCATAATGTCATCATCATCAAAATGTATCATCATTATTTTAGCATTATCTATCCCTCATAACCATTATTATTACTACGTATCCCTCATTACCATAATTATTATTATCTATCCCTTACTACCATTATTATTATCTATCCCTTATTACCATTATTATTATTATCATGATTATGGTTTTGTAAAGCTTTCAAGCTATTTGTGCTTCACTTAAGGATTTCCTGTTTTTATTATAGGAAATGGAGTCTTCTCTTGCAGAGCTAAAAGACCAGGTTAGTCTGTTTTCTGTAGTGATAATGCACCATATTAATGTATCAATCAATTCAATAACATCTTAAATGTATCATTGTAGGTTGACACTGCCCTTGGTGCAGAAGAAATGGTAGAAATCCTCTCTGACAAGAACTTGGAGCTTGAAGAAGAACTGGCAACATTAAAGGAAACAGTAGCTGACCTGGTAATACTTTGTTATTTGCTTATTAAATATATATTACACTGGGATATTTGACATGCTGATGTGTCTGTACCACATGCTAATGTGCTGTAGATTCACCATTCTTTGTACTTTTGTTGTCTATAGGAAGCTCTAAGAGATTTGAATGAAGAGTTAGAAGAAACTCATGTACAGACTGAGAAGGATTTGAGAGAAGAACTTGACATGTCAAGGAACAAAGTTGTTGAGGTAAAAATATTGATTTTCGTTTGAACAGTGTGCATGTTCCAACTTATAATTTTAGTCAATTGGATGGACAGATTTGTATTTTTGTATTGGTTGTCTTTTTAGGCTGAGCGTAAAGTGGAGATGGCTCAAGAGTCTATAGCAGATTACCAACAAACTATTGAAAAGTTTAGAGACCTTGTGACAAAACTTCAGGTATAGTTTTACAAGATATCTAATAAAAAATGTGATGCTGTACCAAATGTTAGTGTCATGTTAGTTTTGGACATTTGCTCAATTTTTGCATAATTTATTTGCATGAACTAACTTTTACAATTGGCAAAAAAAAAGGTGGGGGGGGGGGATTCGTTTTGGCGATTTCCATTGTGTCACATGCACTTTTAGCAGCTTATAGTGCAATTCAGTGATCAGGGGCGGTAAGGGGGGGTCTCGGCACAATTAACGAGTTTCTAAAAACGGGTAGAACGTTTCACGAAAATTAATTTTTGGTTTTCACGATTCACGAAGTAAAAAACTTTCTCAAACCAAATTATAACGCGTTTAATAATTGGAAACATGTTGAGTGTTGATCGCGTACGCTTTCGTTCCATCGCTCTTGTCCAAGCGGCAAAGTTTTATCTCAATGCATTGTCCTAAACCTCTCTTTTCGGCTTCTTCCCTTAGACCGTAGTCTCCCTCGCAGCCATGTTTAGCCTCGTCACGCAAACTACTTAGACCGGCAAATTCGGCAATCTCCTTCTTGTATTCAGTCCACTAAACTCAAGTCTAGCTTAAGGGGAACTCTTATACGTTCTTTACCACCAACAAACGTTTGGGCAACCGAACTACCGCATTTAGGGTCTACAAAGTAGACAATTCCATCTATCATGTCCATCTCTACCTGATCGGTCCAATCGCTACAGCGTGCAGGACACCTGATACCTGTGATACAGTAGATAGCCAACGTATAAAACTGGTCAAACAGGTCAAAGAAGACCTGGGTATGAATTCCTGGTCTCAAGTATCACTAACAGGATAAATCGGATTAACAAGATGGCTGAACGACGCTGTTATCGTGACACCTCTGACCTCTTCTCTAGTTTTTAATTGACAACGGATAATTGTTGATCTGTTCCTTAACTAACAGAAGTCACGATTCACGTGGAAAAACAGCAATGTTTCACGATTATCGCAAAAAATACATTGATTTTCACGGGTCACGACCGTGGGATGACGCACGATTCACGGCTTTTATTTTTCTCTGATCACGGTTCACGAAGAATTAAAAAGGGTCTTCACGGCTTCACGAGAAAACCCCTTACCGCCCCTGAGTGATGGGTTGATGGGTTATATAAATTTCCAAATGTTCCATTTTAATGTAATGTTGTCATTTTGTTTTGAAAAGAGACACTTTTCAATAAATTGGATATTATGTGTTAATAGTATTGTGATGTTTAGCAATTTTGACAGTGGAGTAAATTTTTACAGAGCAATTGTTCAAAATTATGTTCCATGAGTGTGATGTATTGGCATAACTGTACTGTTTCTCATATTTTTTCTCTGTCACATAAAATCATGTTAATGAAAAAGATATTTTATTATTTCAAGTGACCAATATTCTATTCAGTCATTTTCTTGTCTAATCTTGCTTTTCTCCTTCTACAGGAAGCTAATAGAGCAAATCAAGAAAAACAAGAAGGCAGTGAAAAACAGGTCATTGACATACCAGCACAACCAGAGATCATGGACTTTAAAGTCAAGTCTGCAGAAATCAAGTCATTTGCTAAGGTAAAAGTATTGAACACTCCCTTCTTTGGGTATCAGTCTAATTTGAGCCAAACAATGAGGAGAGTTTGCTGCCTTAACTGTTGCATGCATCATATTTATATGATTGTACTTATTGACTGAGTGGGAGGGCCAGATGGGAAAATATTTTGCTTGACTGGTCATGCCGTATGGACCAAGTGCAGTGAGGTTTGTACAAATGACCAAGAACCAAATATTTTCCTGTCCAGCCCAACCTAACTCAGTCAATAAGTATTTTATCAAATAAAAATACAATATGTGTGGATTATGCTGAACATTGAGTATATTCAAAGCTACCATTTAAGCACATATGAATATATCTCTTTCTTTTTGTTTTCTTAGTCAGTGGATAATGAAATGAGGAAATTTGAAGTAGAACAAGCCAATGAACACATCAAAATGTTGAACAGCTTTTTGCCAGATACTTTCTTACGAAGGGGAGGTAATTGTTTCTTGAAATAATAAAAGTCTTTAACTTAATGTCCATTTTGAATGAGCACTATTTTGAAGGCTCTCCAATAACGTGTTTGTACTTTCACGTTTCAGGTGATAATGACAGTATTCTCTTGCTTCTTCTTATCCCAAGAATGAGCTTCAAGTGTGAGCTTCTTATTAATCAACTCGGACAAAAGGTAAATATCATGAACTGAAAGAGAACATCATTTCATTGGTGCTACCATTTAATTTTTGCACCTTTCATTTGTTCATTGTATTTCACTTCAAAACATTTTGCTGTTAGGTGTCATTTCTTTTTCCAAATCCTCCCTTCCTGCCTTCCTTCCCCTTCCCTCCCTTCTTCCCTCCTTCCTTCTTTCCTTGTTTCCTTCCTTCCTTCCTTCCTTTCCTTTCACTGCCTTCCTTCCTTTTCTTTCCCTTCATTCCTTCCTTCCTTCCACCCTCTATCCCTCCCTCTCTCCCTCCCCTCTTTCCTTCCTTCCTTTCTTCCTTTTCTTTCCCTTCATTCCTTCCTTTTCCTTCCTTCCTTTCCTTTCTTTCTTCTCTTTATTTTTCTTTTGTCATTCCATCCATCCATTATTCTTTCCCTCCTTCCTTTCTTCATTCTTACTTTCAATTTTTCAGTCTTTCTCTCCTGTTTTCCATTTTTTCTAATTCTTGCTTTATGCAATGATAATGCTATCAAACACATTACTTTACACAGTATGAGATCTCTGAATGCCTGGAAGATGTTTCATTGATAAGTGGACATAAAGGTGATGCTCTGACCTTTGCTACTGGTCTCATGTACCATCTTGCTACTTTACAAGCTGTTATCAAGCATTTAGAAAGGTAACGCTTTACAACAATCTAATAAACATGAATAAAAAGCCTATTTTTACTTCATTGTTATTGGATTTTGCAATAATTATGTGTGATCTGCCAATAATCATGGTGATATATATTATGTGTGTTTGTCTTCAGGGCTTTGCATAAATGTGATACAAGCCTCTTCAATAAACTTGTTGGCATTTTTCCTGAATTAGCTGTACATGAGAGAGCTTTGGATACATTCATTGATCTGCTAAGAAAGAATGCTGTAAGTCAAACCTATAGTTCTACTACTTCACAGTTTTTTGTCATCAAATAAAATGTATATTTAACAGAAAAGTAATACATGTACAGTCATGTACAGTGTTTGAATGAGTTTTTGTATGACTGGGAAAACTACACAGTCATGGTACAGCATAGTTATGGCAGAGATTTGAACAGTCATGTTATGGTGCGGTAAGTCTGTCACTCATACAAAATCATAGTCAGGAGTACAGTTTAATTGAGGGCAGTGAGCTAATAGAGGTAGTCACCCTTTGAGGCTCATCATCAATATTATTGACTGCAAATTTAACTCAATTTTCTAGCTTGATGATAATGTTGCCATGGAGCCACTGGAAAAAGCTATTCATTACTATACGGTAATTATAAAATAGTCAATATTTTGGTCCTTATGGTTTTTACTCATGATGAAATCTATTGGTTATTGAACTTCTATACTAACATGTTGTGTTTCACCTCAGACCATGGCAGGTTTTCACCTTGGTACCAATCCAATCTCCTGTGTTGAGTATCTTAATGATCACCTCAAGATTCTTAATGTTGGATGTGATGGAATGACTATTGATATTGAAAGGCTCAAGGCTCTTGCTAAGGTTAGTTAATTAATTAGGGCTGCCCAATTGTGCTTGTCTGTCTGTCTGCCCAAATTGTGCCTGTCTGTCTGTCTGCCCAACTGTCTGTCTGCCAGTCTTCCTAGTTCTTCTTAATCCTTTAGTACCATGTAGCTCTCAAGGCAGTCACAAAAAGCCTTCTATTTCAGACTTTCCTTCCAATCCTTCATTATCCTTCTCTTCCTTTCTTCCCTGCCCTTCTCCAAATATTTTGTGAACTACCTTTTTGCCTGGTGATTCTTCCTAGTTACAATTATTATTTATATTTTGTATTACAATAGAACTGTTTTGAAGGGAGTGAATTTGGTGCACTCATTCAGGACATGGAGCTCAGAAATGTTGAAGTCAGGCAGCTGTGTAAAAAGGTAGTGTGTGTAACATTTACAGCATTGAAGTTATTTATAGGGTATAGAAATGATTCATATACATTTGCCTGTCTTTAAGATTAAAAGACGTATACCACAAGAAACTAAAAGCATTTTGTCTTTCCCTGAGAAGGTTTGTAAGTTAACATGCTCTTATTTATTATTGTTTGTTTTACACTTGTACTAGGTACTGATAACCTGTACTGTAACATCTCATTTAGTCTACTTACATAAGAATAACAGGAATGGTGTTCTGGACCCCTAACAGTCTTCCTAGTTTTGAAAAGATGCTGCCTTGTGATTGGCTAAATCGTAAAGGTCATTTGAATACTATTTCTTAGTGGATGTATTTCATGCCAACATGACACTGTTTCTGTGGAAATACCATGGCAAATAGCAGTATTTTAGACAATCACAAGCTTTTCTATATCAGAAAGAAGTTAGAACATGATTCTTGTTGCAGTTGTGCAGCCATGGTTGTAACACAGACTTATAGGTACTGTATGATCATCTCTTGTGGTTGGTTTGTTGTAGATTCTAGTGGAGTTGGTTGAATGTGTAAAACAACAACAACTTCTGGTAAAGTTCACTCAAGAATTGGTGTCTATTGTATCACAGAAAGCTGCTGCCCTACCTGGTATGTTTGTATGAAGGGTAGATCCAGGAATTCATATTTAATAGGGGTGCTACAGGGTCAACATTGCAATGTTACAGACTTTTATTAATTTTGCTGCAAAGTGGAGGATGGCAAGACACAATCTATTCCCCCTTTGAATCCACCATTGCTACCTGTCACTATTAATTTGTCTGTAACACTCTGTCTGAAATCTGTTTTTCCTTTTAGATGTGATTTGTGTGTGTGTGTGTCCAGTCCAGTGTCCAATGTGTGTGAGATGCCAGTCTTCCTGTCTGTCCAATTTTCTAATAAAATTATTGTTACATCTGTTATCTCATTTGATTTTACAAATTGTGACTACTTTTTTGATCAGTGCCTGATATATTTATCTTTCCTTCAGACAATGAGTATTTATTAAGTGGACAGTTGGAAGAGATGGCCCTGGACGTAACTGTTCTTGTTTTTGAGAAGGATGATGAAACAGCTAAGCAGGCATGCAGGTAATGCTTGGTCTTCCTGTGGTAAAGACCCCACAGGAATCCCAACTTACTAGTCAAGTGTTTTATATTTTTTTAGTGAAATGTTCCATCTGGTCATGTCATTTTTGGCTGGTTTTGCTATTAAGATGCAGGAAGGAGAGTATGATGCTGAAGCTGTTGATGAACCAAAGGTACACTATATGCCTGTATGTCTGTACTTGAACATTTCATGATACAAAATGTTTGGTATAGTTATGAATACTAGGCACGGAGTTAGTTCCATGCCATACCATATGTTTTGTCATATATAAGTTAGTCTACAAACATGCACGATTAAATGAGCGCCATGCTGGTGACAATACTATGCCATATACATGGTTTAGTCATGAATTGAGACATGTTAGCAGTGTGACCCTGTCATAAGGTCACAGCAAACACTTCTTGTCCAAACTGCCTGTATGTGTCTAAGTTGTCAGTAAAACATAGCAAAATTGTAGTTTTGATTTTGTAGTTGATGGTATTTTAATTTCATCTGTTTCAGGTTCAGCCACCTTATCTCGAGCGCTCCAAGTCTTTCAAGTCAGAACTGTTTGACACTGCTGGTGTAGAAGAGAAACTATTGCAGAAAGACAACGACATGCTAGATCTCAAGAAAAGCGTCAAGTTGAAGGTGAGTGAAGCTTAGAAGTTCACATAATTACTGGCTAATCAGAGCTGATGAAAACCAAATTTGTTTTCAGAACGAAGAGTTAAGTCAAGCTAATATCAGGATTGGTTTATTGGAAAAACGTCTGGAAAATGCTTCAAAGGAGGTTTGTTTATATCTCGTGCATATACGAAGTGTATGTTGAAGTGTGGTTCAATAGGCAGTCACGGTTTGCTTTGTTTTTTGTTTTTTTTCCCTACTTTGAAGGGAGAACTAATTTTGTTTAATTTGCTAGGGGGTTGGGAGCAAGCAGGAATTCCGGGAGAGGGTCACCACATTTTGCCACTGGCATATTAGCTTTGTCAACAAAGAATTTCGTTTTTGATTAAAGAGGCCTTAACGGTAGAATTTTTTGTAGATGACAAATTGGAGGAAAACATTGTAATTTCATGGATACTTATAACTAACTATGTTTACAGGCTGATGTTCGTGTTGAGGGAGCAAACCGTAAAATGGACCAAGCGCAAGAGGAACTTAGAAGGAAAGAAAAGTATGTTTTTCCTATTATGCAAAAGGACTCGGCTAGCGAGTGAACTAGTTTGGGCTGCTAAATATAAGGGATGGATGGAAATCTTTGATACCGTATAAAAAAACCCAGATAACTTACTGACGTTTCGAGCCTTGGCACCATACTGTCCCCAGGGGAACCCCCCAGAGTACCGGTAGTCATTGTAGAGAGGTTGGACTGTTTAATAAATCTATATGTGTTGTTATTGATTTTGTCTACAATGTGATCTGTATCTACCAGGGAGTTTGAAGACACAATGGACCAATTACAAGGAGATATTGATGCCCTGGAGAAAGAAAAGGCAGACATGAAGAAAAGACTGGATGCTTACTCCAAGAAGACGCTATTAGCAGACCTAGCCAGGCATGCCTCGTCGTCTTCAAGTATCGCAGCTGTCGTAGCAGGTAATGTCTTGTATCGACGAAGCATCGATTGACTTCGTTGTCAGACTTCTCGTTGACTTACCATAAAGTATGAAGTTTGAATCAAATTTGAATGTATCTTGCCATGGTAGCATGTTTTGGATGGTAGGCAGAATTACAGAGCTATAAAAGTGTAGATTTCTGACTGAACATGAAGACACCATTTCCACGTACATTGTAGCAAAACATCTGAATACCGTTTGTTTATTGCCAGATGTTTAGCATCTCTTAGCTTTCTGCGGTTGTTACATCTTTGATAGAGCCGAGTTCGTAGAGTAGATTTCGTATGACTGTGAAAACGGCAGCGCACGGTCACGACACGGTTACAGCAGGAATGTCGAATGTTTTTATAGACATCACGGCATTGACACGGTCACGGCACGGCGTGGTCCATTTCACATTCATACGAAATCTGCTCGATTACTGCGAGAACGGCACGGTCACCGCACGGTACAGTTTCAGTAGGAAATTTGAATGTTTATACAGACATTTCGGCACTGATACAGTCACGGTGCGGCAAATTCCAACTCATACGAAAACCACTGCATTTGTTCAGGTGCTGCATCAGGTAAAGGTGGTCCAGGGGGTGCATTACGAGGACTACAAGGAGCTGGTCAACAACCTGTACAAGTTGTTATCAAAGACTCGCCAATAGTTTTAGCACAGGTACAGTTATGATGGTGTTGATGGACTGTATGCTGGTGTTGTCATGGTAACGTAATGACAATGCGATGGTGACCGTGAGAAATGGTGGTGGTGAAGAAATTGGTAATTGTAATGCAATTAATGATGTTGATGAAAATGAGATCGAATGACGAAATTGATAATAGTATATATTACAGGTGTTGTTCAAAGTGACCATGATGAGGATTTTGAGCCGGTTTTGCTAATCGTCAATTTCGTCGAAAAGATTTCGTATCCGGTAGTTCACGATCTGAAATCCGAATTTTCAAATAACGAGCGAGATTTGGAGCAAGTCTATGATGATCATCATGACAGTGATGATGATGATGATGATGATGGCATTAGTAGTGGTGTCCTTGTGGTTTTCTGTGTTCATTGACCTAAATTCACGTGTTTTCTTCTACAGGTTGAATCTCTCAAAATAGCACTAAGACATCTAAAGATGGAGAATTTCCATTTGAAGAGTAAGCATTACAAGGTAACTAAAGAGTGGCTCACACTTCACCATAAAACGACCGAGCTTTGCCTGTAACGTTTTGCGACCGTTTCTTAAAAAGAAAAAATTAAAATGACCCATTTTTATATGGATTAATTATTTAGACAAATTTTGAAACTTATGCAACTCTATTTTTGAAAAAAAATATTGAAGTTTTTTATGATGTATAAATATGGAAATGAGGTAGAATGAGGTATCGTATAAGATGCACGCCCCTGTAGAAGAAGCTTTTCTTTTCCCTAATCAGTTATCCGTCATCAAAAACTTCAATACTTTTAAAATAAAAATACAGTCGCATTCATAGAGAAATATTTCCGAAATCTTTGTCAACAAAGTCTAAATAATTATATTAAAATCTTATTTTTAACCCTTTAATAAAACTGACCAAGACCCTTAAAAAGTCATTACACGTTGATTTATGCACCAATTGTATCGTATTGAAGGACATAATGAACAGTCTATCAGAGATCTACGTCCCATCTAAGTTTGAGCCTCGATCACAGCAGCAGACTCAAGATTCAGATAAACCACCAGAAGAGGAAAGTCACCAGACTGTCGACACCATTGCATCTGTATCTAGAGAGACATCTTCGTTACTGGAGGTGAGATACTGTGTGTGTGTTGGAGTTTGCATTTGTTTTGTGAGATGTAACGATTTTTTTACTTGAATTTCCCAGAAACTGCAAATGTTGAGTGCTACACCTAAAGTTGTTGACATTTCTAAACGGAAGCCAGGTATGAATTTGGTAATACGATTTACTCTTCAAAAGGAAAGGAAACGAATGAACGAATGAATGAATTGATAAATGAATGGACTAATGAATTACATAATGATTGACCGACTGACAGACTGATTTTATAATTCATTCATAATTCAGGTTCCATGCCTGCAGTAACCAAGATGACCCCATCCAATCATCTAATTGAAAACACCGCTACATTGTTGGATTTGAAGCGTCAAAAAGAAGAGGTAATCGTGGTTTTTGTATAATTTTTTCTGTCATACCTCTGTAGTTTGTCATAATGGGAGGCGATCAAAGAAAACAGGCATCCTAATGCTCAAACCAGCCCACTGTCCGTTTCCTCAAAGATTAGTTTCTTTGAAACTTAGACGTTGAATGACCTTTAATTTTACTGTACGATTGTTCTAATCTACTATTGTTCCGTTTCTAATTCACAGCTACAGGGTAAAGTCCATAGACTAATGGCTGCTGAATATTCTGGTGGTCAGGCGTACACCTCGTTCTCGTCGTTCCCATCGCCAACCTTCTCTAAAGTAAGTAGATTGCAGTAGTCCTTACTATTTGTAGTCGTTAAGCGAAGTGGTCGAGGAGTGATCGGTAAGCTGTCGTGAAGTGGTCGAGGAGTGATCGGTAAGCTGTCGTGAAGTGGTCGCCAAGTGATCGGTAAACCGTCGTGAGGAGGTCGTCCGAACGAAATGGTTGGTGTCTGGCTTTAGTTCTAACTCTTGCATATCTTTTAAGGTCCTCCAGGAGAAGTCCCAAGCCCCTATGCTTGGTCGAATCACAATTCCAATAACAGGGCATATAAAACCAGATCATCTATCTGTCACCTTGAAGCCCACAGAATTTAAGAGTTTGCATACTTTGTTTATCAAGTAAACTCGCTTGAAAAGGAAATATATTCAGTAATAGACCCTTTCTTAATTCACATGCACGAAACAATAGATTCGGTGGCTAGATCTGTATTAAGTGTATCCACCACAGCCTCGATTTGAATCTACTGTTATGTGGTTAGTCATGCGAATTCGGGAAAGGTCTGTTTCTGTTTCTTTGCAAAGTGGCGAAGATGTTAGAAAGTAATTTTCCTTAGGATTTCAATTGGTTCAAAGTGCATGATATTTAAAATGACCGAAAAAGTAGAATCTACCGTTATGTAAGAGGCTTTCACCTTATCTCCTCTGCTCATTGTAGCGGTTCTGTTAAAATAGATATAGTGTATTAAAAATTAAAAAGAATATATGAAATTAGCTGTAACTAGAAGGATAAAAACTAATAAAAGGTGAAACTCAGACTGTATCTAAAGAGTCTCCAAAGCCTCGATCATTTTTCTCAAAATTCTATTGACAAAATATCTTATGTTACGGCAACTAATCGCTTTGGCCACATATATTAATCCATAGTTACTTTTGGACTTTACCTAGGGGAATTTCCCTTATTCAAGCTTCCAAGGTAGGGGAATTTCCCTTTCCCTCCAGCTAGGGGAATTTCCCTTTCAGCAAATGTCAAAGTTTGTAGCTTCAACTGTTTTCCTAAAATGGAAATGTTTTGCTAGTTTAGAAATTGAAATGTTTCGCTTTTAGATAGATGCTAGTTTTAATAGTGTAACTAGTGTAAGAAGGCTAGAAAAGTCTTAAAAGCACTGATTTTTAACTCTGGTTGTCATGACAACTTTTTTTGAGAACTTAGTAATTATAAGAATAAGAACAATAGGAACTAAGCTGTTGACCTTGTACAACACGTTTTTTGTCAATAGACTTAATTGGATCTTAATGATTGGAAACTTGAAAGGATAAGTTACCAAAGTTAAACCTTGGACTGCACCTGCCAAGCAAACCGGTTTTGGGCGCAGTAACGACGCAGGTACGGTGGCAGACTTTCTGCCTGACATTTAATGTAACGTCATCACTTAGTTTTGTTTACCAACAGACTTTGAGTCAACAAATATCTACTTGTTCCAAGTTCGTGGATGTTTAATGAGACTACAGGAAAACTCGTTACAACCAGTTGAGTGAGTTATGCTAATGAACTCCTATAAATAAGGCTAGCTACTAGCTTAGATCTACACTCACAGTTTGACTTCAAAGCTGTAAACTACTATTTATTGTGACGACGAATAAAGATCGTGAGTACGCTCTACCGTTTGGCCCCTTATTGACCGCAACCCAGCAGTTGATTGACCAAAACCCACATTTATACTGAACACTAGTTCTATGCAGCTCAGACTGACAGAAGAGTTCTTTGAACTAAGCCCCATTGAAGGAAGAATTAACTGTAAGTCCAAGAAGTCTCTAGCTTCTTATAGTTCCCGACTCCGGAGATCCATACAACAGTTCCCTAACATTAGCAGCAAAAAAGCAACGTCGAGCTACAAGTTATCACTTTTCTACATGTTTCTAGATAGCTAGGTGAGTCATAACACAGACAGGACTCTTGTTCCTATGATAAATCTATGATAAACTTATGCCATAAACCTGTGGTAAACACTTTTGGTGCGTGGGAACATCTCCTGATCAGCCAACTCCGAACTGATCCCCCGGACTGATCCATGGAAATCTACAGCATAACCTCGACCATCCAGTTTTATGTTATGAGAGTGTCCTAGCAAGAAACGTCAATTTTAACTTAATGCCAATTACGTGTTGCAACTGCGTCATTTTCTAAAAGCTGGGTTAGATACTAAAAATTCATCCATAGGTTAACGTACTCATTCTATAAAACTATTCTGTAAAGCTTGGGACTATTCATGAATTTACAAAATAAAACACACAACACAACCTTGGATAACCTTGCTTAGGCAAGCACATCCATAAACAGTCCTGCCCCTTGCGAGGTCCAACATCTAGCCATAACAATGCCACCCAAGGCTCTCTTGAAAATCTGTCACAGAAAGTCCCTAGCAAAAAGTACTCAATAGACCTAACCACAAAATTACTGAAAATATCAAATGCATAGAAAAGTGTCGCGTAACAATCATTTTAAAATTACCGCGGATCGAACCTTAAGAAATCATTTTCTAACAACGAAAGATGTTTTTATCTGCACCGAGCACATTGGGGAATTCCCCTCGCATATATATTCACGTGCAAAAAAATTAATCCGCCAATTTCGCGCCTTCTAATAAACTGACCAATCAAATTCAGTCTTTAGTTTCTAACAAGCAATTTGATTGGTTGATTCGCACAGGCTTCTGAAGAGCATGTTTGTTGTCTTGACCGTTTCTACGCTGTACATGGGCTTTGATGTGTTGTAGAGAACGATAGATTTGAGGACTTTAAAAGACAGAATTTCCAAAGAAAATATGACTTGTATGGACTGTAGACACTAACCTAACTATGGAAGTGTTCACAAGCGAAGATGCCAAGAAGATATTGTGGAAAAAGTTCATTGTTGTAATCGGTGACTCGGGTAAGTGTGTATTAAAGCTGTCAAGCAACGCACAACTGTCAGAGCATTTTCTCGTCAAAATGACCAATTTATAACTTTTATCTGCAGTTCAACGTTGCGTTTACAAAGACCTCGTCTGTCTGCTTGTTCCTAATAGCAATACAGCATATCTCTCCTCCAAAGAGCTGAAAGCGAAGGTATCTTTTACTTGACTGGTTTATTGTAGTAATCTGACACTAGCTTCTTTCGCCTCGTGTGAATCTTCGTAATATGGAATACTTAGTACTTAGTTTATTTCTGCAAACTTGAAGCCCTTAGCATTTTATTTTACTGACGTTCTCCAAGGTTAAATGCTTGTGGCCCCATCTTGACCTTTAGTCCAGTAAGTTATCAGCTAATGTTCATTTACATGTTTAATACTTGTTTCCTAAATATTCATGGTATTTGGACTTGTGATAAAACTGTCCATCAAATATACTGAAGCTGTCATGGCCATGTGGGTTTTGAGATGTTTAATAACCTTTTTAATATCTTAACCATTATTTACAAATTGGGCATTTGTCAAAGGAATGCTATTATCTTGCCACCCAACTGACATGGTTTACAATTTTTATGGTTAACAACATCTTCCAAGTCCCTTAATAATCACGATACTGTGTAGAGAGGAGTGGACGTAAGGGTTTGCGGTGATGTGGTTTTGTGTTATTTTTTATTTGGTTTTGCGGTTATTTGATATTTTAAACTGCAGTTTTGAGGTTTTTGACTTACACGGTTTACAGTTTTGGGGATTTTAATGATTTTTGTTGCATTTTTTTCTCAATTTTCTTGCGATTTTTCGGTTTCCATACCCCATCACGACCCCCTTAGAGAGAGATACATATTTTAATATGTTAAAACAGTTAAAACTGTTTTATCTTTTTTTTTTCTCACTGTTATATAAGCTGGGACAGGGTTATTTTGAGAATTCCCCAGCTCTTGCCATATGGCAAATTCCAGAACTTCCTATCCCTTCCCAACTACACAAGTGGTGATTGATCAAATCATTAAATTTAAGAGGTGAAGCCATGAGCTTTTAAACATGTTTTAGAATGACTGTGTAGTTCTGGAAAATATCCATACCCCACCATGGAGGGAATTTTGTATTACATCCCCCCTACCCTTGGGAATTTCCATTTTTCACATTGTGATATTGACCCCCCACCTCTCTGGAATTTCCAAAAATTGAAAACCCACATTTCAATAACCCCTGGAAAATTTGTTGTTACAATTTAGCAGTTTAGAGCTAACAGAAAAGTTAACAGTTCAACAAGTAAATCAGTAATCAATTGCCCAGCCATGTGCAGCTGCTGTGCTGGGCAATTCGTGTAAGGTATCATTTTTAAAACCATAAAATCGGACTTTTGACGAGTTCCGAGGCTATACCAATGAAACTTATTTGGAAGACTAGTTAACAACTGGCTTATTTTAAAACTTTCAGTTTGAATGAAGCAGAGAATTTTACTGTAAATCTATATGATCTCTATTAATAATAGTTCTTTGCCAATGAAGCAAGTTTACGATCGTTCTGTAATATGCCATTCAACAGCAGCATGCGAAAATTTCTTTGATTCGTTTAGTTAAAAGGGATCATGATTTCCTTGTAAAAAATGGTCATTTCTTATCGATAAGTATAAAATTTATCAAAAGATTCACCTCACAAAAACTTGTTTGCAGCCAAAGCGTATTAGGCATTGGGTTTCCTGTGTCTTGGGACTGGATACGAATGTTGGCAACCATGTTGTCTTCGAGTTTGCATCTAAGGATTCATCGAAGGTTGTTTTCTTCAATTTATCATTTCCAAAGAAAAAAAATTGTTTAGAATTGATGAAAATGTGTAAAACTGAATTATTTCACATAAGTTTTTATTAAAATAAAAAAAGTTATTCCATTTGCAGTCATTTGTGAGCCCGTTAAAAGTCCAACCCTCTGGAAATTTTGTTTGATTGTTTACCCCCCTGTCCTTCAGATTTTCCAAGGGTATTTGACCCCCCTACCACCCAGAATTTCCAATTCCCTCCGTGGTGGGGTATGGATATTTTCTGGAACTACACATTGTGAGAGCTTATACTCCATTATGATTGATGGATTGAGAAGAGCAAAAACATACAGTGTGCACAATTTCAATGTCACTATTGCAAGACTTATTTTCATCTAAAATAAAGGTTTTTTTACTCTATGGCAATCCTCATATTTTCGTTTCCCATTGCCCTGAGTCTCACGCAGGTAGGTCGGCCAGTCAGAAAAATAAAATAAAATAAAAACAATTAAAATGGGAAAACAGTGCAGGTTATGTATGAAGGCATGGCTTTTTGATTGAGCTTGCAAAAGAAATGTCTTTGCTCAATACAGTACCAAAACAATGGAAGAAAATTATTAGTGTTTCCATAGTGTTTTGGTGATAAATTCGTAGGCTCAAATGAAAAAAATGAAGCAAAGTTTCCCATAAAAAATCTGAAGAAATAAAACTCAGGCACATGACTTCATCGATATCGATCTTCAAGAAACAATTGAAGTTAGTTTGATGAGTTAAATTGAGCTGTGCAGTGCAGTATAATGTAGAGCTAATGAAGTGTGTTTGCAGACCATGCCAAGGTGTGGTTGGACTTATTGTGTACAGTACTATTCTTGCAAAGAGTTTGATGTGACCGGTTGCAGATGTGCAGCTATGAAATCAGAAGCAACGATCAACAAACTGTGTTCTCATATGGCGCTGCAGTTCTTCTTGGTTGTATGGCATAGTAAGGCCAATATAGGAGACACCCTCAGTTCGCAAGAGGCAGCAGAAACTAAAATAAGATAGAAGCCCTGAAACCCAATAGCTAAACTTAGACCCATTTACCAGATCCAAAACTGGATAAAGAAAGTTGTGTTAGTGACAGAGTTTTGATATTAGGGACCTTAAGCAACGAAGACGGCAACGAGGACGACGACAGCATAAGACAATGGCCTTAATCACAAAATACAATGAACGCACGTGCAAATGAGAAGGGCTGTAAGGAAATCAACCGTAGTCTGCAAAACTACAACGTGAAAAGTCCAGATTTCACGCTCTGTAGAGAACGGGAACTTGAGGACACAAACCAGTTTATTTTCCGTTTGCCCAGAAACTCTCTCTTTCATTTTCTTTCATTTCAAAACTCTGATCTGAATGGCAATTCAAATTAAATAAGCAAAAAAAAATTGCAGTAAATATTGCACTTAAATACTTTTTGACCTCCTGTTTTCCCTGCCGTCGTCGTCATGGTTGCTTAAGGTCCCTATTGTGGTCTGTTCAGTATTTATATCCTGGCTTACATTCATTTTATTCCTGATTTCTGAAAATAAGGGTTGGTTGGGCAATGGGAAACAAATTAAAATAAATATGAGGATGGCCTATTGTCAATGCAGAGTCGGCATCATTATGTTCCTGAAAGGATGAGGCCCTTAAAGGCCTGGACACCCAGTGCAACTTTTCCCGAAACATTTGTTGAAACGCTTCTCGCAACATGGTTGCACCATGTGTCCACCACTGAAACATCTTGTGCAATGTTGTGCACAACAGTTCTGGACAGTTGCAAAAGTAGAACTCAATCCTACTTCTGCGGCTGTTGGGTGCAACATTTTGCAAAACATTGGAATGTGTGGACACACACTGCAACATTGTGTTGCATGCAATGTATCAGCAAATGTTTCAAGAAATGTTGCACTGTGTGTCTGGGCCTTTATAGTAAAAATTGAGTCCACAAGAAGGTCTCTCTAAAAGATGAAACTAGATCTGTAAAATAAACTTAACAAAGTAGTATGTAAAAGAAAATTAAAAGGTATAGAACCCATGACATGAAACTAACAAAGTCTTTTGGAATCCAAGTGAAGAGGATATCAACAAATTCCACAAGAAGTACTAAGCAGTTTGAAAAACAATTTATCGTAATTTCTTACATTGTCCTTTTCAGGGTGAGCTTGAATTTTTGGGTGATAAACTGTTATCAGGAGGACAGCTAAGTGATGTTAAAACTGGAATCAACTATCGCGAAGTAAGACTGTTTGATGGTGGTACCACACTTCTCAAATTCTACTTTGTAACACGCTGCTTCTCTGACCATGTTGAATCAGTCCTCAATGAAATCAAAGCCATTGAACCCCATGTGATAATAATGAACTCATGTCTATGGGATCTCCATCGTTATGGCCCTCGTGGTCCAGATGCTTACAGAAGTAACATGATTAAGTTGATGTCTGCTTTGAAAAAGATTATTCCCAATGATGCTGTATTCATATGGAATGCAACTCTCCCCCTTGCATCCAAATGTAAAGGGGGATTACTCTTGCCATACTATGAGAGCATCTCATCACAAGAGATTCTAGAAGCCAATTTTGTTGCTCATGATGCAGTCAAATCAAATCAATTTATCTTTCTTGACCTACACTCAACATTCAGCCACCAGCTTCATCTAAGAGCTAATGATGGAATTCACTGGAACAGTATAGCACATAGAAGAATATCCAACCTCATTTTGCACCAACTTTGCAGAACATGGAATCTTCCAGTTCCTTGCAAGATGCCTCTTTTGCCAACACCTCCTATGCCATTACTTCCCCCAGGAGAGAGACTTCTTAGTAGGTCTTTCTCAACACATTCACATCTCGATAGGCATAATCCCTACGAATTTGATTCCCCTGTCAATGATGAGCGATACATTGTTGAATCATCACCAGAAGAGCATGCTAGTAGGAATAAGGATAGGTTTAGGTTAATAAGTACCCCAGTTCCTAGTCTTGTAAATAGTCCATTATACAAACCACAGTCAACACTAGAAAAACACTCAGACTTAAATGCAAGTTTAGATGAAAATATCCCTAAACCATTGTTCTCAAGTTCCCCATTTGAGCCAAGTTTTAAGACCAAAAGCTTTATTGACACTGAGACAGAAGCTGAACATGTACCTCTTTGTGACATTGATATTGACACTATGTCAGAAGATCGCATTAGACAAATTTTGCTTTTGAATCAGCAACTGAATAGAGAGCGTAAAGCACTTCAAATTGCTAACACTGGCAGTCTAGTAACCACTTCTGTTAGGCCAAGTAGTACTAGTACAAGTGCCACATCTAGCTCAGCTGAACTCCAACCAAAGCAGTTTAGTGAAACATTGAACATTAACGATAAAGAAAACAACCCTGTAGAGCCTGTAAGTACTCAACATGATAAAGAGGTGAATAACTCATATGTTAACCCAGTAAAACAAGTAGCTGGTCCATCAACCAAGCCAACACTGGTGCAAGGAAACTACAGTTCTACTACCATTACCCAAAGCACATCCATTGATCAGTGTAACAATGTTGATGAATATGATAAGAGTATAAAGGCAAGCCCAGAGAGAGCTATTCAAGACAGTACTCATAGTAACATACAATCAAATGTAGAAGTTAACTCAAATAATTCCAGTAAGACCCAGTCCATCTCTGAACCACCTAGTAAGGGCATGGCTATCAAGGTCAAGGAAAAAGGATTGTCTGTTGAGGAAAAGAAGCCCATGGTCACTAAGAACACTAAGGATGATGGCAATGCTGCAAAGAACACAGAGCACAACACTGTAAAAACATCAAGTAGCTATCAAGATAGAGGTCAGAAACGTAAAGCTTCAGACAGTTCAGACTGTAAAAGAAAGAGTGCTAAAGTAGAAGTTCATGGAACCAGAGTAGACAAAAAGAGCAAGGTAAAGAGTTCCTCTTCAAGGCATAGTGAACAAAGTAGAAAATCCAGTGGCAGTTCCTCTTTGTCATCAAGCAGAGGTAAAAAACGCAAGGCATCAGACAGCTTAGATTCCTCACGGAACTCAAAGTCTGCCAAAGTACAGGCATATGAAGATACAACCAGTGAAAGGAATGCTGTTCAGAGTACTTCTAGGAGTAGTGATAAGCATGTATCATCAAAGGCAAGTGATTCCTCACCTGCTGGTAAAGGACATAAACGCAAAGCTTCAGACAGTTCACAGCGACCATCTACAGTTTCCAAAAACAATGAACCAAAAGCTGTCAGTACATCTAGTAGCACTGTAAGTTCTTCAAGTGCCCCAAAATCTTCACAGAGCAAAGATGGGCATACCACAGGATCATCTATCCCTGTCTGTACTGGATTCAAGGCTCCAGCTCCAAAGATACCCAAAGTAGATCATTCATACAACAAGACGCCAGTTAATAGTAACAGTTACAACACTGCAACATCAAGGCAGGGACGTCAGAGATCCTTCTCCATGGCATCCATTCCTGTCCATTCTGGTCTTTCAGTACCACAGCAATATCAGTATACATACAGCACAAATTGGCAAAGGTTCCCAACTCAGATGACTCATGCAGAACTTGCTCATCATCAGATGATGGTCAATAATGCTATTCATCGTCGACGATCATACCCACCACCATTAAACCCTTATATGAACAGCTGGAACATGTATCGAGGTTATTACCAAGGTAACCAGCATTACTAACTAGAATGCCATAGATTCACCAGTAGCTAATTTAAAACTGTTATATGAATACCATTGACTTGTATTGAGGCAGTTGTTACCATAACAACATTTCTTTTGATTTGTACTGTCACTATTGTTATTACCTTGGCAACCAGAGTTATTAACTACAATGTGATCAGCTATGAAATCATCATCAGCACCCTATTATATAGCCATCTCAGGACTTAGTGCATCAAAGTTAATATTACCATGGCAGCATTACTATCAAAGCTACCCTTAAATTCATGGAATTTCCATGTTTTTGTTACCATGGCAACTCCCAGAATTCTCACCCTTGTTACTGTTACCATGGAAACCAGCATTATTAAAGTATATCACATCAGGTCAACACAGGTGATCACCTTTAAGCTATGAAGATGGATGTGGAAACTCTATTGACAATTACATATTACAAGCTTTAAATATATAAGATACTCTTAGAAATGTTTTAATAGGAACTTGTTCATTGTTAGTTTATACCAGTGAGGTAACAAGCCTTAAGGTAGAATCCCACAGATCCTTCGCAATAATTGCTAAGGTGTGCCGATCACCCATCTGTTTTGAGAAGAATTGGGACCCTAACAGGTCATTACTCTAACTAGAACGTTTTCAAGAAGCCAAAATAGGTTTAGTGCTATCCCACTTTCACTGTGATTATGGCTTAAACAAAACTGAAAGAACTTTGTTGCATTTTAAGATATTAAGCGTAATTGACCACTAGAAATATGCCATAGCAAAAGGTATTGTTTAAATGCCTCGTTCTCATTTCAAAGAGAATCAACGTTAAGTATCTTCACGCTGATGGTAGTGTTTCCCTTCTGATAGAATAGAGCCTGAGGAATAATGAAATATGGGACTGTTCATACATAGTATTTATTGACATTGGACATGGCACGTGTTCTATTCATAGATCAAACATCTGTTGTAAATTTTGATATCAATTGTTAATGTTCAACAGCTTGAGTTATTTTTCTTTTATAGAAATCTATTTGAAAAACTAATTTGTGTATTATAGTTAAGTAATTAAAATACGTTATATGGAAATTGTGTGATTAATTTCATCTTCGTTCTTACAATCAAACTTATCATCGATAGACAAAACAGTTTTCGTGTGAGAGTGAAATTTACCGTGTCGTACCTTGACCGTGTCAGTGCCGTACATACAAATCTTTATTTAGAGGGGATGATGTCTATAAAAACATTTGCAATTCCTGCCATTACCGTGCCGTGTCGTGACCGCGCCGGCCATTTTCTTAGTCTACGAAAACAACCCTACGTGTTTCTTAGATTGTTTACACGGAGCTACCACTGTTTCAAATGGTTGTCCAGGTTGTAAACAGGGCCTTTCGTCCTTACTAGATGCTTTGTGATTGAAAAACCTATTTTCTTTCTCATAAGATTCTCATAACCATCTCACGAATCTGATTTTGGGACTGCAGATCTCTTTGGAACCGGTCTCCGTGTAAACGTGGCTTCGGGCCTGCACGACTATAAATGTTGAAATCCCAGGACTACACACGTTCACATCCACTGAAATTTCTTTAAAATTTCTGAATTTGAACGTAGGGCAGTCTATGTAAACGAGGTATCTATCCTTGGCGATCTCCCTTATGTGTGGGTGTGGTAGGGCAGTCTATGTAAACAAGGTATCGATCCCCCTTATATGTGGGTGTGGTAGGGCAGTCCATGTATACAAGGTATCGATCCTTGATGATCCTCCTTATATGTGGGTGTGGTAGGGTAGTAAAGACCTGTTAGACCCTATAAAGATAGGGAACCCCAACAGCAAGAACTTAATTGTTTATAGGTTACCGTGTGGCACTATTTTTGCATGTGATTTCTGATCTTTTTGCGATTTTTTCACGATCCGTTAAAAGTTCCCGCAAAAATAAATGTCCACATTATGTAAACTACAAAAATTACCCTGAGTGCTGTCGAAATTGTTATGTCACATTTTACACTTAAACTCGTTGATTGTAAAGCGTCTCTTTTCAAAACTACGAAAATATGTTAAAATAGTCTTCAGTACAACCTTCAAAAATACACGACAACCAGTCATTAAATTGTATTTATAAGCTGCTAAAAATCACGTAGACGATAAGAAATAGCGTGACGCCATGAAAATCGCAAAAATTCCCAACAAGAAAAAGCAATCTTGGCCAATCGCAAAAGTTAGTTCACGCAGAACACCAAAAATCGCTTAGACGCAAAATTAAAATCCTGCAAAAATAAAGTAGTAGAACTTCCGTCCTCTTATTTCAGTCTATTAATACTGATAAAGATGTACTGAATATCAACAATTGTTCAATTTGTAAATAAATAGAGTAGTTGCACTTAACCCATGAAATTGTACTAGTCAAATAATGTTTAATAGCACTATTAAACAATGGAAAACAACGGATTTCATGTCAGTGCTATTTAGGTACTGTTTAGATTTTGTATTTTTTCACGGATTAAGTGCGATCACTCTAAATGAAAAAGCTTTATTTAATGATGGCAGACTTTTTTAATAAATAAAACACTAGATACGTCGATAGTTGCAAAAACGGACCACCATTCTGAGGTGAAGAAGAAATTAATTTTTACATGATGCTACTTTAAGGATGTGAGTGATTGACTGCACCGATACACACAATCATGTCTTACGAGCTGGTTTCATTATTTATTTGCTTATACCCTTTCTCGTGACCAGAAACAAAGAAAACCAAAAACGTCAGCTCATGTGTTTAATTGTTTATAATGATCAACAAATCATTGAAGGGGAAGGGAGGGAGGGCTTGTATGTCACATAGCAACAGCGTTTCTTGTTTTCATTTCTATTCCTATTTCCTTTCTTTATTCCACTTTGGCTTTTCTTCTTAAAAACAAACGAATGTTGAAAGTGTTTCAGGAGAGTCTAATTAAGTTAGTGGAACTCCATGGCCGTAACAGCTGCCTTGGGGATTCTAACCGCAATAACGAACTAGTATTGTTTACAGATAGCAAAGTGCTTGTCTAATAGAACAAACCTATCAGCGCACTTGATGCAAAACTCCTACACCCTATTAGCAGGGTTTATCGCGCTTGCTGACGTTAATCAACAGCGTTTATCGAGAGCACATTCAGAACCCCTGTGAGATTTATTCATCGTTTCGCAGCGGTCTTGATGTCAATGAGTCTTGCGTCCAATCGTAGTTCTGTTGACGCGCGCGCGTGTATTGTCCGACTGTTTCAAGGAGAAGAAAATATTTGTCCATAGGCCCTTCGTTGTCCACGCTAAACATCTTTGACGATTCTTAAGTAAACGCAAAGGAGAACCTCGTGTCCTCTCGTAAGACGACTAAAAATTGTAGGACTAAAGACGTTTCTCTATCGCCCTTTATCGGTAAGTGCCAAATGTATGTTTATTTATCTCTTTTGCCTAGATATATCTTTTCCAAGTCAAAAATAGGTTCTTAAATCATCGTTTAAGAGACGCTTAATACATTCAGTGATATAGGTAAAAACTAAACGGATCGAAAACAATTTTTTGTTTGCTCAGTAAGTTTTCCTCACATTAGCTTTAACATCAATTTAATCTAAGTATGCACTAAGTGTCTAAAGGAAATCTTTCATCTTCTCAATTCTTTATCTTTATTCTCTCAATTCTCTACATTATATACCTGCATTAATGATTCAATATCCATCTTCTTTAAGTGACCGCTCGTGGAAAAATATCCTCAAGTACAGAATTCATTATATTTTCCACTATTGTACTTGACTTCCACAATCAATTTGTAGCACATTTGAGTTATTTTTATTTTTCTGTTTACTTGGTGCTTGTTCCTACGCAAAGCTTTCTTGATTACTTTGTAGACAACGCTTCCGGGAGAAAAGCGACAGGTGATGTTCACTACAACAAGCCGCGCACAATGACGTGACGCAAATTTAACGTACACGACTTTGTTAATTCTATACCACTCAGAATTTTTTGCTGAAAAATATATTAAAATGATCTTGCTGTGTTTAGAGAATCAAAGTGCTGGTTGAATTTAAGTTCTATTCTTTTTCTTGACATGATTTTAGGATGTTTTTTTGAATGTCTAATGCCGCTTTCTTTGGAATTCTTTGTTGTTCTTCCTTAGGTCTTCCATATCAGAAGCCTTCTTTTTATTGCGAGCTTTTTCATTTATTCATTTTGATCCAAAAGATTGTTTTTGTATTCTTGATTTCTACCTAATACTATCTCTTTCTATCTCCCTACTTTTAACTTCTTTTTGTCTTTCTCTTTGCCTTTACTCTTGTCTTTACTTTTTACATTTCTTTTCTTTCCATTCATCTTTTCTTTTGTTTCTCTCTAACTTTCTGGTTCGGTGTTTTGATTCACTTCAGTCTTTTATCTTCGGCCTTCTTCCACTTTCTTTCTTTCTTTCTCTCTCTCTCTCTCTCTCTCTCTCTCTCTCTCTCTCTCTCTCTCTCTCTCTCTCTCTCTCTCTCTCTCTCTCTCTCTCTTTCTTTCTTTCTTTCTTTCTTTCTTTCTTTTCTACCCTTTTTTTCCCACTCCATTTATATTTCTTTTTTTTTCATCCTCTGCCTTCTTCTATTCATTTCTTTCACTGTTGTTCTTTCTTTTTTTCACCTTACTCCATGCTAATTGTCTGTAATTCATCTCCAGAACACAACTCGTCTTCACTGACAAGGTACCAAAACATCACTTGTCCTCATGTCAGCCGCGCTGTGTGAAAAGCCGGTGACAAAGCCGGTCGAACCCAGCACTCTACCCGACGTCCCAAGTCCACTGCTACGCTCAAAATACAACCTTCGTACATCAAGACAAATGACACAAAGAACAAAACCAATGGACAACGTCAAGAAACCATTGTTGTCCAAACGCAGTAATCTTGGTAACCTATCAGGTTCCCATGGAAATTTAAGAAGTAAAGATTCAACGAGCCCTCGACATGAGGTGAAGAGCACATTAACCAACACCACAGGGAAATCACGAAAGATTTTATCAGCAAACTTACCCAGTACGGTGGAACCTTTACCTTTTAAAAACAAGATGTCACTAATGAAGTCCAACTTACCGCGATCCCCTATGCAGTACAAATCACCAGATGTGATTCTAAGGAATAAAGCTGACTGCCCATCCACATGGACAAGGCATTTGAATAGCAAACATACAGGGGCGAGACCCCTCCCGACCACACCCAGGGTACAAGTGGACTGTTTTGATGCACAAATTGAACACAAAAGACAATACGAGGACATAATGACGAAAACCTATGATGTAAAGGCCGATTATAGAACACAGACCACTAACATGGGCTATAGAGAGAAATGTTTACAATGGCTGTTAACTTTACCAGATTAGAAACTTTTAGCAACTTAAGAGGCTACCGGTCACGGTGCAATATTTTACTGCGACTCGTTGCACAACAAAGTTCCACGAACCATTGCAGCTTGTATTTGCCTTGCATCGCAGAAAATCGTTGAGAGAAAACGATTGCAGCAGCATTCTTGGGCGTTGCCTGTAATGGTTCGTGCAACTTGTTTTACGCCATTGCGAGACACGTTGCAGAAACATTGCACTAACATTGGCCGCCATCTTGAATGGAAATACGAACTTGCGGTTTAATTGGCTGACACTTAAGTTTACAACTTATACTGATGAACTCTTCTGAGTTGAAAGTGAGGAACATACTTTCATGTAAAATTATCCAGGAAACATTGACAACAATGGCAAACTAAAAACCAGAAAGTTAAAGGTCTTGTTGTGGACAACTTTACCAGGCACCAAAGCGTCCATCAACGAAACAGAAACTATTATTATATTACTCTTAAGAATAATATACTATAATGAAGAAGCTGTAAAAAGCAATAAAACATGATATTCTATTGTATAAAAATAGACAATTTATTTATTATTTCGATACTTTGACGATACTTTGCAAGTTGATGTAGTTATGTCAGAAATTACTAATTAGTAATATTACATGTACTTCAAGCAAACGCTCTAAATATATACTGTCATTTTCAAGTCCGTTTCTTCATTTCTTGCATTATTTGTAATTATTTTTATATCATTTCTCTTTCACCTGACACACAAGCTCTACCTTTGAACAAGTAATTAAGAACCCTTCAGCGCTGGTTAATAAATGGCAAATAGTTTGAAAGGAAATATAAGTAGTTCTATAAAGTCGAAGATCTCAAAGACACAAAACAAAAGAAATGTCTTCCTCTTTTGTTAAACAATGACGTCATGTTTTATTCCTAGAAACCTCGATATCGCGCAGAATATTCTCGACGTTTTTGAAAGGGTTACATGACGTAAAACTCAGGAACGTTTAAAGCGCCGTTAACGTGATTTGACCTTTGAAGTGTTACGTGACGTGAAACTGACCACTGAAAGTGGCAATCCTGAAAATTGCTATGGAGGTATCCCAATATAAGAAACCAAGTAAAAATGTCTAGCTATATATTGATTCCAATTCACGTAAATGTGATTCCACAAGCCCTAAAATCCTCCAGTCATCCGTTGCCATAGAAACAACTGTCTTCTGATTTCGTGTGGTAAACTTGAAAAGAAGATGTTGACGAGGTGGAAGAAAAATTCCAACGTGGACTTGGTTATCTATGAAAACATAATTTGAGATTAAACATGAAATATATTGGTAGTTTTAATCTCCACGAGAATGTTGAGGATCTTATCTGGTGCATAAAGGATACGACACAACATTGGACATCAACAACAAGAAGCAGAAAATAGCTCGAAACTGTTGGAGAGGTTTCTGTAGCATTTAAGATAACTGCTGTTAAGGCCTGTTCACACGCTATAACTTTTATGTAAAACTGCAGGTAACACAGTTGCAGCATGTGGTCACCCGTGCGATGTTACAGAAAAGTTACAGAAGTAGAACTCGATGCTAAACCTGCAGCTGTTACATGCATGGGTCACACACGCTGCAACTCTGTGTTACGAAATACTGCAGACAAAGTTGCCATGAAAAGGTATATCGTTTCTCCCCACCTTTAGGCATGATGAATATTTATATTAGAAGAAATACCTTGAGTTTCTATCATGAATGGCTGAAAGTGTATGTCCAAGATTTCCAGTGCTTTCTGCCATGACAGTGAAAGGCAAACCACTGATAATGCTCCCTTGTTTAAAGGAGAATCCCTTAAAATGGAAAAGATAAAATAAATGAATGAATGAATAAATGAATGAATAGGCGAGTGAGTGAGAGAATGAATGAATGAATGAACAATACCATTTCTTCTTCTTTTCGAAGCGAGAGACACATATAACACAAAAAGCTGGTTAAATACTTACGTTGTTCGCTGTTTTTCTGTCACTTCTTCCCATAAAACTTTAAAAAGCTTCTTTCTTGTTTTGGCAGCGTTTTCCTATAAGAAATCCACATTTATAAAAAATGTTCGTTGTATGTGCTCAAGAAAGAACGAATTCTGTAAAATAGAAAAGTTTGAGCTGCAGTACTTACATTTTCAAAGTGTTCAGGTAATTTTAAAGGTAGAAATAAATCCTCAAAACGTATCTGAAGTTGATCTTGTACCATGGTACATGTCAGACCATTCTCGTTATGAAACACAGCCCTAAAGATATTGACAAACAATTGAGATATACTAGAAATATTGAGATTACTAAAACAATATCTTATAATGCGCACAAAATACTAAATTTGCATTGGACATAACAAATGACGTAATTGGTGATTGCCTGTTGTTTTCATCTCATACCTGACACTAAAGCTTGCTGGAATAGGTTCACGTGGTTTGAAAACCACTTGTATTTGATGACATCCTGAAGAGGGAAATAACAAGAATGAACCAAAGATAAAGAGATTGCGTCTGGACACACTGGGAGAATATGAAACGCAAACCTAGGAACGGGGCGTGGCCTTCCAACTTGAACTTCAAGTGATAGCTTTTTTGCAACAGGCAAATACGTTCCTATCTAGTAATAGAGGTCTCGGAATTCGACATTTATAAATGAACTTTACCTTGTTGTGGTCTTGAGGACGTTGTTTGTGACAGAAAAGGGATGTGAATATCTATAACAAATAAGAGTTTTTATATCACAACGGGGTAATGAATCAAAGCGATGAAACTGGATAAATTATCTTAATACTGAGAAGATACTTCTGGCAATGTTTTGGCAGTGTGGCCCACGTAGCACGACCATGAGGGGAAGACTAAGAGGAGAGGGAAGGGGGAGTGGGGATGGACAGTAAAGAAAGTGTTGTTACTGGCTGTGATTGCGATATAGCAATGGTGGTGATCACATCATCATGATGATGATGACGATGAAATCACGATAGTAATAGCAACAGCAATGATTATAATACCAACCTTTTATTGGTTCATACGTTCTGTTGCTTCCAAACTGCAGCACTAAGGCGTACAAACGAGCTGGGGCTTCTAATCCATTCTTTAGGTCAAAGAACATATTAAGACGTTATGAAATCACAATGTATGGAAGACTTTGCTCTGGATAGCCTGCGTAGCAGGTGTAGGGATTTGGGAGATGAGACGAGGAGGAGGTGAGTGGAAAGGAAGGGAACTTAACTTGCCCCTCCCCATCCCAAATACACATACAGAAACGCCTCCTACGCTGTCCAGGTAGTAAAACTTCGATATTTTGGACTTACAAAATGTACGTAGTAGTCTATTGGTATTTCAGGATTCCACGATGGATCGCTGATCATCTTGGAGTAATGTCCTAACAGGCCTAGAGAAAACACACAAAACTCAGAAGAAAAGACCCTCAACGTATGGCCCAATCAGTACACCATTGATCAGGAGGGGAATACTCTCATAAGAGAGTTGCTCATGCTCCATTTCCACTAGCACAACGACAAACTTTTGCCTGTTGATGGTTCTGATCCGCGCAAGTAACTACAATTTTGGTCCAAAAAGTAGTTTCTATTACTCCATTTTATTGTTGCAAATGTCCACTTACGATTCTGTTACTATGGTTACAGTAACATGAGCAACATCGCTTTGTAACTTGCAACGAAACAATGTTGCGGGGCAAATTACACAAATACGTTGTCCATATTACCACCACGTAAACATAAAGAAAATTGAGGTTATCAACCGTCCAATTTAGTAAGTCTATTAGCTGGATAGTATAGCATCTGGTTACACCTACCGTAAGGTTGAAGGTCTAGCGATGATTCATAAGTTACATCTTCCTCCTGCTTTGTCGACTCCCTGTTCTTAGTTACTCTGCAAAGTTAAAGGCAAATACAACAATTGAGTATTGCATACTATATGGTATGGACAATTTGAACTTCACTTACCGTGTGAGCTGTAAGAAAGGTGTTTTTATGTGTTGTATGGGTGGAGCCGTAGCAAATGATGATGAAGTAATGTCATCTAACAGAAAAAATAGATTTAAAAAAAAAGATCATACTAAGAGAAGTTTCAGTTTTAATATAGCACAGCTAATCCCAGCACTAGCAGCAGATGATATTGAAGAATGCAATGATGGTAGAAATGGTGTTTGAATTTTGAAAGCAGTAATGGAAGAAGATGATATAGAATGGCAAAATAGTCCACACTCTGATGTTGATGATTATTATGATGCAACGTTATAGAAATCAAAACCCATCCACAGTATCCAGAGCCAAAAGTTGTCTCTCACCCCTGTACACCCCTCCCCTACATACATCACTTGACAGTAACATGACAAAGATGATACTCAAGTATTCTCACCAGCCATGACATGAAGGGACTGTTTCTTCGTTGTTTCTGACATTAGTATCTTAGAAGCCTGAAAAAGAGACAACCTGTCATTCTAGCCAATGGCCCAAGAGGGAAAACACACAATTTTCATATCTACATGTATCCTGTGAATGGGCTACTCTACATGTACCACGTGATCAAGAGCAAATACCTTTTCACTGGAAACATTGGCCAAGAGAGAGTAATAAAAGCGTGCTCTGTCTCTAATATCTACAATTTATGAGTTAAAGAACAAATACACAACTGGTTAAAATAGCTTTCAATATAAATATTTGTAAAAATCATTAAAAGATTATCACTGATTGTTTACCTTATCACACTACTACAATCTTCATCGGTGGAATGCAGTGTAATATCTCTGCAAATTTACATGCCCACATTCCACCTATGAAGATCGTAGAAGTGCAATCGAAATGTCTCAAAAAACGAAGGTAAACAATTGCTATGCCAGCTGATTACTCGATTTTCAAACGTATAAATATTTGCAGTAAACTACAAAGGATACCAATATCTTGATAAGTTGTTGATAAGGTCAGAAGAAGATTTCCAAGATCTGGAGAAAAAAGAAAAAATGACACTGTTAAGGCTGTCTGGGGAGAGAAGAGGGGAAGAGAGATCATTCCCCCCCCCCCCCACACACACCCTTCCAGAGGGGAATTCCTTGTCCATATTGAGTACCAGTATTTTACCTCTAACAACATGTCTTGTATCATGGTGCAGTAATATACTGTGACAAACTGCAAGGATGCAGTTGCCCAGACTCCACTGTCCTTCACTGCAGAGCTCTGATGTGTGGAGCAGTTGACTGAGAAATTGAACTGTAGACTGTAGGATAACAATCATTTATAAAGAGCATGGTATGCAAAGTGTAGATATCTACACTGGGATACATGGAAGTGAAAAAAAAAAGAATGGAATTATTGAGGCATAAGGGGGGCACAAGAGGTCAGTACAAAGAGTCAGACAAACAGACAGACAAATAGACAGATACAAAGAGAGATGGGCAGACAGGTACACAGACAGATAGTGGTAGTTGACTAACTGACAGACAGAAAAATGGAAAGATGAATCAGTGATCATGTGTGATGAAAGATGACCCAGGAAAACTGACACTCAGATTGGCAAGGACAAGACAGACCTGTCAACAGAATGAGACAACAGACATAGAAAGATTGCCTGATGAACAGGGAAATAATGCACCATGTACTCTACTTACAGAAGAGTCAATATTTGGTTTCGTCATGGCTTGTGACAGTAACTTTAAATGATGAGGAAGATTGGGTAAAATAGCTGGCAAAGGTTGATTAACAACATGCTGGCTCAAGACTCTTAGAAGGTCTACTGGAAATGGACTGAAACAAAATGAGTTAAATAGATAATTTGCTGGGGTGAGCAGAGCATCAGATGGAGTCATTTGATTCTATGCAATCTATGGATAGCCTTGGAAAAAATATGTCTTTTCACTCACTCTCCTTGTTTGCTGCAAGGGAGCAAGTGAAAAAAATGGTTGTTTTCTCAGGCATTTTAAAAGTTCTACACAATTAGGGTCATAGTGAAGATTTCTGTTTGGAGATGGGAAAGGTGCTCTCTGCACCACACCCTTCTAGTCCAATGTGAACTACAACATCAGTAAAACTGCTAAATATTGTTCAGAATTATCGAGATATATTAGCTGTAGTTTTAAAACATATTTAGATCACTCATCCTGAATCACTGAATGTCTATTTGCTTACCATATTAGATATTTAGTGACAATCATAACAATGAATGACCAACCGCATAATCCTACCTGTCAGGTGTAACCATGGCAACAGAATCAACAAAATCCACCACATGTGCCATAAACTTTGGATGTTTAGTTATAACAGACACTATTAACCTGAAAAACAAACAAGAAGAAAATACATATCATAGTTTATAATAAAAACAACAATGGTCCAAGAACAGAGCTCTTAGGCACTCCACACATGTTTTCTTAATACTGCTCTACATCAAATATCCAGCAGATATCCCTGACATGGTAAAACAATGTCATGAAAATTGTTCTATCTTTTTGTTTAGTGTTTCTTTACCTGTAAATGTCTTGGACTAGGGAAGTGTTTTGAAAATAGTTGTAGTACCAAAACAATGTCCTAAACATTGCACAGACAGTGTTTCCACCAATACCAAGGAGAACTTGCTTAGTGATCAGTGACAGACAGTTCATCAAAGCATTGTTCCCTGCTGTAAGATCTACAAAGATAAATCAAAGACTGGAATGTAAAAATAAGGCCTAGAAACACAGTGCAACTTGGTCTGCATGTATCCACCCTGTAACAACTTGCATGCAATGTTGCACACAATTACAGCATGTATCCACCCTGTAACAATTTGCATGCAATGATGCACACAATTACAGCATGTATCCACCCTGTAACGACTTGCATGCAATGATGCAGAAAAAGTTGCAAAATTACAAATTGCTTGTTGTGTGCAATGATGTGTCCAACAACTATTGCAGGGGTGAACAATTAACTTGTGTTGCATGCAAAATTGCAGGAAAAGTTCCATCATTCATCAGGGCCTTAAAGGTAACAAGCTATATATTGATGTGGAAACATGATCTTAAACAGAGAATATCATTATAAGCTAATCTAAAACAGCATTCTCATGAATCATTAGTGAACAGCATCTTCACTTTCAAGCGACTTTGTAGTCCACATATTTATTTGGCACTGTTATATACTGAAGGCTTGTTTCCTTGTGACCCTCAATTGACAATTACTTCAAATTTGCCTACTTAAAAATCTCCAGAAAACATTGCTAAGACAACACACCTTCTGTTTCATTTGACCAAAAATACAGACAGAGAAGTTTTAATTTGTCTTGCACAATATCTGTAACAAAAAAGTAGAAGGACATTTTTCAAAGAAATGATGTGGAACAGATAACAGATATACCAGGCAGATTTGGCAGACTCTCCCTTAGATGAAAACCTAACAGGAATAGTCACTAAGTCATCAGGCAGATGGTGGTCATTAAATATGAGGATTTTATTTTGAGTTTCTTACCTAAACTATCAAAGCCTGATGGGTAGAAGTGGTGAAGGTCTTCAATAAAGAAAGAAGAGATCATGGCTTCAGGTGGTGCACGACCTGTCTTGCACTATAAAGAACACAGTACTTAGATCACTACAGGAACATGAAATGATGTAAATCTTTTGTGTAAACTGTCTTACCAATTCTTCAGGAAAATGCATCAGCCATTTAAAGCAAAGGAGACGATAATCATTTGGCAGAGTTGGTTGGCCTGCCAGTATAAGAAGCCTATGATGAATTTAATAATTACATGTATTTGATCAAACAGTCATAAATTTGATCTCAGCAGTAATTTAAAACATGCAAAGTTCATGCAATAACATTTAGATGTTTAAGGGAAATTTAACAAACAAAAATGGACTTCATTAAAGATAACTTCACACCTGTGCAGCAAAAGAATATCATCTCCTTCTTGAAACATGTCAACTGAAAACTTGAGCTGATAAAGAATCAAAATTTTTTTGAAAAATGTCAATTTGTCTAGTGCAACACTGCCATTTGTTTGCAAGGTACATGAAAGGGTTTCAGAGAGTGGAGTCACCTCAATGTAAGACTTAGTTGGGTAATCCCCAACCCCCCATCCAATCCAGATCAATTCATGAAAGTTGCAAAATCCCAGTTATATGAAACATTGTTGAAGATAACCTTGCGAACATTTGTCAATTTGTGTGATGAGAGTATGGACATAGCACATGAAAATACCTCAATTGAGATCTGTGCTATATATGTTAATAATTAATAAATAAATAGCAATTAAAGTACATGTACCCTCATAAATAGTAGCATATGAAATATAGAAATATCTGATGAAGAAATCCATTGGATGAACTGAGACTTGAATGTCTGGCAATGAATAAAAAAGAGATCAACAATATCAATATCAATAAATGATGAAGAACAAATATATTAAACAAATAGATAAATGAGTAAAATCCTTTGAAATATTATTCATGTTTGACTTACAATTGGTGAAAGCTCAGACAGTTTAATGCAATGCATCAACTGAAATCAAAAAATGAATGAGTGAATAAATGAATGAGTGAATGAATGAATGAATGAAAGAGTGAATAGATTAATTAATTGATGAATGAATGAATGAATGAATAAATGAATGAATGAATGAATGAATGAATGAATGAATGAATGAATGAATGAATGAACAAACAAATGAATGAATGGATGGATGGATGAATGAATGAGCAAATGAATGAATGAATTAATAGATATTCAAAGAATGGATGAATGTAAGTATGGATGAAAAATAGTTCAGGTAGCTAATACAATGGAACTCTTTACCTCTAACATGACATAAAACAAAGATGTTGTATTCAATAATCCACTGTTTTCCATCAGAAATGACACAGCTCTTCTTAGTTCTTTTTGATTGAGTTTTTCAGGTAAAAAAGCCATTGGCACACCACAAGGAGGTGACTTCATGAAAACAAAAAATGAGTTCAAACTTGTTAATCACACAGCACACAGATTACTAACTTTCTGCTTACTACATGTAGTTATAATAGTATGTCATACTTGTCTTTTTGGTATACAGTATTCATTCTTTCTTTCTTACATTTACTTATTTATTCATTCTTTCATTCAAACATTCATTCTTTCATTCATTCATTTAGTCATTCATTTATTTATTTATCCATTCTTTTATTCATTCAATTATTCATTCATTTATATTTAATCCAATTATTTAGTCATTCATTTATTCAATATTTATTCATTCACTTAGTCATTCATTTATTTATCTATTTATTCATTCATTCATTCATTCATTCATTCATTCATCCATCCATCCATCCATCCATTCATTCATTTATTCATTCATTCATTCATTCATTCATTCATTCATTCATTCATTCATTCATTCATTCATTCATTCATTCATTCATACAATTCCAATAAAGGCACAATGGGGTCCCCAAAAATGTGTTTGATAAATGGAAGATTCAGCTTCTTTATTCTACTTGTGATCACATGTCAGTAACTCTTACAAGCATGACACAAAAATTAATGTGCACAAGGAGTATTTTACAATGAAACAATCTACTTACACGAAGAACCAATGGGAAAGTTTCATTGTTGATTTCAATGGGGAAAATCAAAGGCTGAAGTAGAAAAGGTATATATATTTACAATAAGAACAATAATGTTCAGATTATTGTTGTACATGGGAAAAGTCACTATAATTGAATTGCTGTGGCAGAGCAATTCCACCAAGCTATGAACCAATTATTAAGAACACTGTTTAACTGACTTATCTGATTTTACATAGTTCTGTTTTTTTGTCATAATTGTTAATTTTTCCTTTGTATTGCTATTTTATTTTGTACTTTGCTTTTACACTTGTTTGCTTGCTCTATTCTATGTATTTACATTAGCGCACGCTTATTGTTTGTTACATTTATCCTCCTTATACAACTTCAGTAAGTTGTATTTTCGTGATCTCTTGGTGCTCCCACTGGCTGATTACTTGTATACACACAGAGTCTTCAATACTCATTTGTTTCAATAATTGAATACAATTATTGTATTCATGCCATTTGCCCTGAAGATGCACTTGTCTAGTAGTGAAAGCTCAGCATTTTATAATATATTTATGTGGAAGAAGCAATTCAGTTATAAAGTACAATAATGACAAGTGCAATTATTTTGTATGTGATTTCACATATTTACCTTCAATGGTTCTGAAGAATCCATTAGAAGCTGGTTCAAACAGTCACCCTCTAGTCTGAAAAAAGACAAAAATCCTGAAGATCAAATCAATATTAATATCATTCAAATGATACGAATTCTGATGAGAATGGAAGCAAAAAATACCCTTGAAATCTTTACATTAAGGATGTCATGTTAAAGATTTCATATTTGAGGTAAGTATACTATAATAACTGTAAGTAACTGACCCATAAAATGATTTTGATGCCAAACTTTCAATGGTATGGCGAAGTACTGTAACAAACAAAATCTGCAACCATAAAACAAAGATAGTTGTATAGTTTAGATAAAACTTATAAAATATAAAATTATGAATAAATAATGATTTTATATTTACCATGTAACTCTGGAAAATAGGACTAGTCTCTGCTTCACATTTCTTATAAAAATGACTTAACTTTGACTGGAATATGCCCTGTAATGGTAAATAGACACAACATTCACAGCTGTAAAATACTGAAAATATATCCAGGGCTTGCATTTGCTCAATGATCTTACTGTTTATTCAGGAGGGAGGGGTAGTTACTTTGGGTATATAGGTTAATGATTAAATGAAAGTGCTTTATTTATCCATAAACATCAGCGTTTACAATGCTCTAGACTCACTGGATAGTTTAGTTCTATTTCCCACAAACATTCACAAGCTGTTTTCCTGACAAGAAGGTTATTTGAACTGTTAACCTGAAACAAACATACAATGTAATAACCTACTAAGTGACTTTGTAGATTTACACACATTAGTAATAAGTGACTTCAATTCATAGATTGTTCAAAGCACATTGCATTAGTTACCCTCTCTATAATGTCTGTTAATACTTCAACAAATGCAAGAAATACTTCATGGCTCTTGATCTACATTAAATAGCAAGAACATCACCAAAAATCAAATAATTGTAAAATAAAGAAAGATGAGTAAAAGAATACATTCCCCAGATCAGACACCCCTGTAATACAGACACTTCTGGGAGGTGGATAACACTGTAAGGCAGACATACACCTTTGAAAGATAGACATCCCCCTTTAAGGAGGCTGACCTGGGTTTCGAACAAGCTCACCTCACCGACTTTGAACGGCCATAACTCCAGTTATAGACCTCTGTTTGTGTTCAACGTTTTGTGAACGACTACCAAAAGATTGAATTGTGATAAAATGTAATTTTTGGGTGGATCAGAGCTCTTTTAGCCACGCCCCTGTGACGTCATGAAAAATGCTAATTGCGTATTTAGCCAAAATCTAGACTTGAACATTAGAAACAAACCACAGATTACTAATGTTTGAGGGTAGACCTATAGTCAGGCGGAGGTTGAAGGAAATCTATGAGAGCGTTTTTGAATAAATAGCGCCTCAATTTTTTCATCTCCAAAAAAATACATTTGTGTTTTCATTGCTTCGGCCACGATAAGCATTATGAGAAAAGCCAAATTTCCAAAATCGTTTTATGTTATCTCATGCATACAGCCTAAAGCTACATCCTGGCAAGGTTTTAGGCAAATCCCTTTATTCTTTATTTTTTGGCTTCACAATTTGTTATACACGATGAATTCTAAAAAGTGTTGCAATGCAAGTACATGTCTTTGCAAAGGGATTACTTGAAAACTAGTCGATGAATTTTTTTTTTAACTTCTTTGATACAATATTCAGTAGTCATTCAAACTTTTCACCGGATTTTGTATGAAATAAAAGCCTCTGAACTTGTAAAAGAACGGCGAATGCACAGGGTATTTTTCCCGTTGCGAGCCAAGGTTCTATATGCAAATTTTGTATTGTTCAAGTTCTGCATAATTAGTCTAGTTCTTCACGCCTCGTGCTACGGTTCAATGCCGTCGTCCTGGTAACAAAAGCTAGATCACGCGAATCACTTTCAGTTTCTTATGAGCTAATCTTCTAATAGAAGCTAGACCACTTGAACATTCTTACAGGGATAAGTTACTTCACTAAACAAGGAAACACAAGATAAGTCAAGGACGATGGAACTACTGTGTAAATTTTCTCCTCAACAAACTGACATGTAGCATTTGAAATTTCAGTATTATTCCTCGTGTATTATTTTGTCCGTTTTTGAGTTTTCGCTTTGAATTGGTGTCTCTTTTTCTTTCCTTTCTTTTTCTTTCCTTTCCTTTCCTTTCCTTTCCTTCTTTTCCTTTAATGTTTTTTATTTTCTTTGTTTTTCTTTAATTTTCTAATTAGAAAAGTGATTCGCGTGATCTAGCATTCGTTACCAGGACGACGGGCATTGAACCGTAGCACAAGGCGTGAAGAACTAGACTAATTATGCAGAACTTGAACAATATACAAAATTTGCATATAGAACCTTGGCTCGCAACGGGAAAAATACCCTGTGCATTCGCTGTTCTTTTACAAGTTCAGAGGCTTTTATTTCATACAAAATCCAGTGAAAAGTTTGAATGACTACTGAATATTGTATCAAAGAAGTTAAAAAAAAAATTCATCGACTAGTTTTCAAGTAATCCCTTTGAAAAGACATGTACTTGCATTGCAACACTTTTTAGAATTCATCGTGTATAACAAATTGTGAAGCCAAAAAATAAAGAATAAAGGGATTTGCCTAAAACCTTGCCAGGATGTAGCTTTAGGCTGTATGCATGAGATAACATAAAACGATTTTGGAAATTTGGCTTTTCTCATAATGCTTATCGTGGCCGAAGCAATGAAAACACAAATGTATTTTTTTGGAGATGAAAAAATTGAGGCGCTATTTATTCAAAAACGCTCTCATAGATTTCCTTCAACCTCCGCCTGACTATAGGTCTACCCTCAAACATTAGTAATCTGTGGTTTGTTTCTAATGTTCAAGTCTAGATTTTGGCTAAATACGCAATTAGCATTTTTCATGACGTCACAGGGGCGTGGCTAAAAGAGCTCTGATCCACCCAAAAATTACATTTTATCACAATTCAATCTTTTGGTAGTCGTTCACAAAACGTTGAACCCAAACAGAGGTCTATAAAGGGAGTTATAGCCGTTCAAAGTTGGTGAGGTGAACTTGTTCGAAAACCCAGGGCAGCCTCCTTAAGATGGATAACTGTACATGTAGACACCCCTGAAAGTCAGACAACCCTCTAACATAGACACCTCTGACCTATGGTGTCACTCAAAAGAATAACTGTATACCTCTTAATATGAGTTACTATCCTAATAAACTTACCAGAAGGTCTGACGATATAATTAGACATGTCCCTGTCACAAATATCTGTACAAGTCAAATAAACAAATTTTTTATTTCTTCTTTTTCTGTTTGGAATACCTGTGGTATTAGATACACAGGGAACCCAAATGAAGATTTCATACCTACCTGGCTTTGATACAGCTGTGTTGGGTGTCCAGTTGGATGTAAAAACATGTCTTTCAGGGATCCAACAGCACATTCTATGCTAAAATACATAATTATGTACTCACAACTAATCATACAAAACTACAAGTAGAAGTTTGAATGAAAGATACAGAGCTGGATGAGAAATCTAACCAAGGAAACTTTCCAAGCAGTGACCCTATGGTCTATTGCCCTAACAAAGCAGAGAGAAATTATCTGACCTCAGTGGGATTTGCATCCACAACCCACAACCCTAGATTTGTACACCAATGCTCTACCAACTGAGCTACAAGGTCAACTGTCTTTTTTTGATACAGATGTTGGTATATACATATATATGTTGGGATTTGGTGTGAGAATGAAAGAAAGAATGTTATGAAAGACCACAAAGAACTGAGATAGAATGAAGTGGAAGCACTGCATCTTTCATCCAAACTTCCACTTCATTCTGTCTCTGTACTACAAGTTGTTAAGTTACTGTTAATGATGGATCTTAGCATACCTTGTTATATCTGATGAAAAGCTTGAGATCTTAACAAAAGAATGATAACCAAACATCACTGACTTATTGAGGTATAATGATCTAAATTAGGTTAATTTGACAATCAGCTCTTTCTCACCTTTTCTTGCAAAGTAAACAACAGCTGAAGTTTGACATACTCGGAAATATTTTCATGACAAAGCCCCTGCACAAATAAGCAACATTGAATTAGCAAACATTCGTCTAAACTAGACTAAACAGAAACTTTTATAAGTTTTCTATATACCTCAAGAATATCCAATACAAAGTTCTCATCGACTTGCTGGTTTCCTCCAAGTTTCCTCCCCCGAAAATCCTTGATTTTCGACAACCAGGCATCGTTGATGGAGGCCATGATAAACTTCCTACTTTAAAACCATAGAATTTGATGTACTACAAGGAAAACGCAATCGTCTGTTCATTCTGAAATGAGCGTTGAAAATGTTCTGCAAAAAAATAATTGGTAACGACCCCATGTAAGACCCGAATCCAAATGTCCTGAGGTACATACACATGGCCTGTATGCCGCCTGTAAGACCCGAATCCAAATGTCCCAAGGTACATACACATGGCCTGTATGCCGCCTGTAAGACCCGAATCCTAATGTCCTGAGGTGGAATGCATATCAAATCGCTCTTAGCAGTCTTCGTAGCAAGCGTAGTCTTCGTAGCAAGCGTAGTCTTCGTAGCAAGCGTAGTCTTCGTAGCAAGCGTAGTCTTCGTAGCAAGCGTAGTCTTCGTAGCAAGCGTAGTCTTCGTAGCAAGCGTAGCCTTCGTAGCAAGCGTAGCCTCCGTAGCAAGCGTAGTCTCCGTAGCAAGCGTAGTCTCCGTAGCAAGCGTAGTCTCCGTAGCAAGCGTAGTCTCCGTAGCAAGCGTAGTCTCCGTAGCAAGCGTAGCCTTCGTTGCAAGCGTAGTCTTCGTAGCAAGCGTAGTCTTCGTAGCAAGCGTAGTCTTCGTAGTTAGCGTAGTTTTCGTATTAAGCGTAGTCTTCGTAGTAAGCGTAGTCTTCGTAGTAAGCGTAGTCTCCGTAGTAAGCGTAACCTTCGTAGTAAGCGTTTTGTTCGTAGTCTTCGTAGTCTTCGTAGTAAGCGTAGTCTCCGTAGTCTTCGTAGTCTCCGTAACAAGCGTAGTCTTCGTAGTCATCGTAGTAAGCGTTATCATCGTGGCAAGCGTAGTCATCGTAGTAAGCGTTATCATCGTGGCAAGCGTAGTCTTCGTAGCAAGCGTAGTCTTCGTAGTCAGCGTAGTTCTCGTAGTAAGCGTAGTCTTAGTAGTCGTCGTAGTAAGCCTAGTCTTCGTAGTAAGCGTAGTCTTCGTATTCTTCGTAGTCTACGTAGTCTTCGTAGTCTTCGTAGTAAGCGTAGTCTTTGTAGTCTTTGTAGTCTTCGTAGTCTTCGTAGTAGGCGTAGTCTTCGTAGTAAGCGTAGTTTTCGTAGTAAGCGTAGCCTTCCTAGTCTTCGTAGCCTTCGTAGTAAGCGTTGTCTTCGTAGTCTCCGTAGCAAGCGTAGCCTTCGTAGTAAGCGTAGTCTTCGTAGTAAGCGTAGTCTCCGTAGTAAGCGTAGTCTTCGTAGTAAGGGTAGTCTTCGTAGTTTTCGGACTCTTCGTAGTCTTCGTAGTAAGCGTAGCCTTCCTAGTCTTCGTAGCCTTCCTAGTAAGCGTAGTCTTGGTAGTAACCGTAGTCTCCGTAGTAATCGTAGCTTCGTAGTAAGCGTAGTCTCCTTAGTAAGCGTAGTCTTGGTAGTAAGCGTAGTCTCCGTAGTAAGCGTATTCTACGTAGTCTCCATAGTAAGCCTACTCTTCGTAGTCTTTCGCAGTCTTCGTAGTAAGCGTAGTCTTCGTAGTAAGCGTAGTCTTCGTAGTAAGCGTAGTCTTCGTAGTAAGCGTAGTCTTCATAGTCTCCATAGTAAGCCTACTCTTCGTAGTCTTTCGTAGTCTTCGTAGTAAGCGTAGTCTGCGTAGTAAGCGTAGTCTCTGTAGTAAGCGTAGTCTTCGTAGTAAGCCTAGTCTCCGTAGTAGGCTCAGTCTTCGTAGTCTTCGTAGTCTTCGTAGTAAGCGTAGTCTTCATAGTAACCGTAATCTCCGTAGTAATCGCGTAGTCTTCGTAGTAAGCGTATAGTCTCCTTAGTAAGCGTAGTCTTGGTAGTAAGCGTAGTCTCCGTAGTAAGCGTAGTCTCCGTAGTCTCCATAGTAAGCCTACTCTTCGTAGTCTTTCGCAGTCTTCGTAGTAAGCGTAGTCTTCGTAGTAAGCGTAGTCTTCATAGTCTCCGTAGTAAGCGTAGTCGTATCCGCGTAGTCTCTGTACTAAGCGTAGTCTTCGTAGTAAGCGTAGTAAGCGTAGTCTCCGTAGTAAGTGTAGTCTTCGTAGTCTTCGTAGTAAGCGTAGTCTTCGTAGTCTTCGTAGTAAGGGTAGTCTTCGTAGTCTTCATAGTCTTCGTAGTCTTCGTAGTCTTCGTAGTCTTCGTAGTAAGCGTAGTCTCCGTAGTAAGTGTAGTCTTCGTAGTCTTCGTAGTCTTCGTAGTAAGCGTAGTCTTCGTAGTCTTCGTAGTAAGGGTAGTCTTCGTAGTCTTCGTAGTCTTCGTAGTAAGGGTAGTCTTCGTAGTCTTCGTAGTCTTCGTAGTAAGCGTAGTCTTCGTTGTCTTCGTAGTAAGCGTAGTCTTCAGAAAATGAGCAATAGTTCGAACTTACATTAGCCATATACTTTATATATATTCTTACACTTTTTTCCACATATATACTATGGGTGGGGTGGGTGCCGTTGAGATAGTACTTTCGTTGTAAATACATAGATGAACTTCTCTGCTAAGATCTCTTCAACAGCCCATGTTTTTAAAATATCCTACCAACCAAGAAATGCCAGAAATGTCATTGACAGTAATGGCCGAGTAAACATTAAAAAAAAAACCAAAAAAAACCCAGATGTCATGGAAGTAGTACCCAAATAAAGGGAATATTCCTGCAGCTTATTTGTAACTACAAGACTTCGCGAGAAATGATAATTGTGAGAAAAAATATTGTCTTTTGTTGCTGTTGACCATAAATTTGGGATAAAATAATAATTGGGATAGCTAAAGCCAAGTCAGATTTGGGAGGACCAAAAGTGTTACCCTCATTAGATAAAGTCTATATATAATCGATATATTGTTGCCCTCAGCTGACTGCAATACAATACAGTCATTTCAGAACACTTTGTCGCTGCTCGACCTCAAGCAAACTACATCGTTGTATATAAACTCTTGCGCCGTTCCTGTTGTTGTTGTTGTTGTTTTAGCAACAGCGCAAGAGATCCTAAAACACTAAAATTCACACGCCAAAATCTAATTGACTCCAATATACTTTCTTTGTGTTGTATGCGCTTTCTGATAATGCCGTTTGTAAAGACAAGTGAGAGGCTGTTTCTGGGGAAACCAAAATGAAGTGAAAAAATCAATAAAAATAAAAAATTCTCTAAAATTAATGTTTAGGAGATAAGTCAAAGAGTCTGGTATGGCGTACTGAACTTTGCATGCTACATTTCCAGTATGAAAATCCTTTGCACATGGAAAATATCCACCTTGAGAATTCCCGGCAATTTTTGAAACTAGGGGTTGGAATTTAAAACGGAACAAAAATGCTAAAACAGGTCCAAGTTAGACTTTATTCAAGACCTTGTCAAGAACTATATAACAATGAGCATTGTAATTCGATATGTCTATTAGTTGTCCTTAACCTGGCCATTCATTTTAGTAGTTTTGTCAGCAACCTAAAACTACGAAATTCTGTAAAATATTCCTTTTTGCTTTGATTTGGACAAACTATAGAAAAAAATCGCCCTCCTCAGCACTTAATAAACATATAAAAGGCTCTTTACAGTAGAACGCGACTTTCGTTTTAAAAACGATGGTGCTGACAAAACTACGAGACGGCCTTTTGCGCATGCGCATCGATTGTCACCAAAGTGCCCTAAAAGAAGCGCTTATCCTCAAAATATCTGTCTTAGAAATATCATTTCTGTAGTTCAACGGGAACATATAAAAACCGTCAACCCTAGTTGCGAAAATTGCTTGTGTTAGAAAAAATATCAAGTCTTGCCCACATGTACACCTTTCAAAGGACTTTATGTTCCAACATTCATAAAAACAGAACTTTCCGACAAGCACTCCGATTGCCACAAAATTTCGTATTCGGATAGATCAAGGAAGAGGGTTATTATGGTTAATCCTTTTATTCAGCTTCCATTATGAGGAATAATGGAAAGACGCAGGCTTTTACCCTGATCTCAAACCAAGCCAATAATGTATGATAACTCAAACCCTACTTGGTAAGAGTTAAGTTTGCTCATAATACACATGTACAGAAATAATGGTATCATTTGATTGCTGTCGTCGCCATATGAACAATGAGCAGAATGAGCTTGTTTTTAATGCAGGGACTTAGCTAGGAGCTTTTTAGATGTACGCACCATTACAGCGGTTCATTGCAAAACCCGACATAGCACGACCGAATATCATTTTGTCTCGGCAATACATTTTTACGTTAGCAATCAAAACATAAAAATTAACAATCTGAGTAACAGATGCTAACATCTAAAATGAAAAGAATTCAATTTATTTATTTTAAATAAAGCTTCTCAGTTTTTTCAGGTACGCACGTGAGTATTTGGGTACAGGAATTTACGCCCATGTAATGACCACGCCCATCACCTGTGATAACGTCAAATGTGTCAATTCCCACCTCTATTTGAAAGGTGCTAAAGATATGAACTAATGTAGTTTGAAAGCTCATGCACGATCTTATCTTTTTGGTTGTGTTTATATTGCTTTATATCCTGAATGAAAAGATGCTCGGTGTTTGCTGAACAGGCTATGTTTTTTGAGGAATAATCAAGTTGGAAGTGCTTGTTCGGTTACCACCACTAACGCATAACAACAACAACTTTATAACCAGAACGGTCATTGCACTTGTATACACACAGCCATTCTTGCAAAGGTTGTCCAGGTAAAAAAAACATTTAGTCATTAATAAACTTATCTGCATATATCATATTTTCAGTATTCTGTCTGAAATGCTAAACTTTAGCTGCAAAACTACAGCCCGTTTTATAAAATATGTGATATACAATGTACTTTAGTATTATAAATTGAAATTCCTGAAGGAAAATTGAAAATATGAGATATGCAAATGAGTATATAAATGACTAAATGTCTTTTTATCTGGACAACCTTTTCAATGATGGCTGTATATTGCATGTACATTATTACTAGATAGTGATATATAGTCAATTGGAAAAAACGTTGTCCGGTCTAAAAACATATATATAGAACATCGAAGCTGAGACCGAAATGGTTCATGGTATGCGAATAACCGGCGTATTTTGAAATATTCAGAAAACGAGAGTGTTATGTCTATACCTATATTCCTTTCCAGTTTGAACTTGATTTCCCTTCCACGTCAACCTTTTTGTGAAATTAAGGTATATCTTTGAACAGGAAGGGTGCTGGGCTATTACATATTTTCAATTTCATGCAAAGCTTTTAAAAGCGCAACATTAAACTCACTGAAAACGAATGTGATGGTTACGGATAAAACGTCTTAGGGGAAAGATACAAAAAAGGAGTAAAAAATGCGCAGAAGTTGATTTTGACACTTTAGGTCCGATTGTCAGAGGCCATTATTTCTATACGAAATACTTGTGTGATTTCAATGAGCTTTTAGTATGTTAGTATTAATGACATTATCTTTCGAATGAGCCCCTTTGCAACAAAATCCATGGAGTAGTTTTGGAGTTAATTTTTAACCCCAACCTTAATTTCTCACAATCGGACCTATGTTGAGACTCAAACTCCTGACGAACCAAAAATGGCAGGTCAACGTATGACCTTTTGTTGGAAAGCCCTGATGGTAGGCTGTCATAAACCGGAACTTGCACAGATGTCACTATTTTAGTTTGAGAAATATTTCCAACCCTAATTGGAAAAATATGTAAATGAAAAAAAAAAGTAAACTCCAATTTTAAGGTGGCTATTGCATGTATGACAAAGATTTCTTCAGAGACAAAACATCTAGCCATTGTTCGTATGTTGTATAAGTATCAATGTGATTACTGTAAATCTCAATTTTCTATAAATTTTTGTTGTTTTAATAGTTTATTTTTGTTGTCATGGCAATGGAAAATCACATGATCTCAAAAAAGATATCGTTTGAAAGGTCTTACTGAGCTCTATAACATATTTGTAAAAGATTTGATCTATCTATTTTTTGTCATGTTTTTCGTTCCGTTGCCATAGTAACATTTATTGCGCAATGTTGTCCTTTTGTCTGAGTAATATTCAAGGCAAGTCCTTTATTTCTGTTTTATAAACATATGCCTTTCAACGACGTCTTCAGGGTGAAAATCTAGGCTAAACATTAAAGATTGTGTAAGTTTCATTGGTCTTTACTAATACGATTTAATATTTATCTTACATATAATACCATGTGTGAGTACATTGGTCCTTGGGCTACAAATCGTCAATACATTGTTATCAGAAAATATCTAAAGATTCCGAGATACAACTGCTTCAATAGCAGAAAGTATTCTTTACCATTCCACCTTGTTGCCATGGTACCGAAATGTTGTTGTTTACTGCATTGCGATGGTTGGCATATGTGTTATTATGTACAAGCAAAGTCTATTCTGTTTGTAGTGATTTAATGGTTAGGGTTAACTTTTACCTTGAGGTACCATTTTTTGTTTATTGGTTTTAGGAAATAGTTATTAATAATATTCGCAAAGTTTTTGCAGTTTCTTTTAGAGCAAGAGCAGCCTAATATTTCACGCAAACATTATTTTCAGCAAAGTCTTTTAGTTAGCGAGTTACCTTTAGTCAAGTTTAGGGTGCGTTGCCATGGTTACCGTTGTTTGTTTGTTGTTGTTTTGGTCATGAGAAGTGAGCTTGTTGTCTTGCAAATACGTGTTGTAAATATCATTGTTTTGGGATAAGTATTTCATGAGATAAAAGCACAGGATCAGAGGTAAATAAATGTACCAAATAATACTAAACAAATTGACCCACCCCCCCACGTTCCCCTTTTTGTCAAGAAACTGACAAGGTAAGTCATGTTTTATTCATAGCCTCTTTTACCAGAAGTTTTGACCAAATTTCGTGCTCTTTTGCAAATTAAAAGCCTGGTCTACTTTTATAACTCTAAAAAAAATATGGTAGAGCAGATGGCAAGGTTTATTGCCGTGTAGAATGTACAATTTGTACAATTTCACGATCACACCCTACGATCGCATGATCTTTGGAAATCGGCGTATTTAATTTGCTTTACGACTAGGCCTGGGTGAAACCTTTCAATATGATGTCTCTGTACCATTGTATTCTTAATTACCAGTGAAAAAAATAGCTGAAATGGCCATCTTACGGCTATTTTACAGCGATTTCCAGTTTATGAAGAGCTGGCACATGGCTAACTTTTAAATGCTGATTGAAGGGGGAGGGGAGGTTGGGGTCTGGTTAAATCAGTTTTCTTTATGTAACTTTACAAATATTTGGCCGAATTCAATGAAACAAAAAGTGACATGCAGCTTATTACAAGGGCGTGCCGTCGTGATAATAAGGGGGAGTAAGGCAGTCACTGCGCATGCGCTTAACGTAAAGTATTCTTTTTTGCTAGAAAATCTCTAAAAAAGCATCTTTGTGGTTCTTTTGGTAGCACTCATTCTCTTTTAACTTTAAAAGTAAGTACTGCATTATATTCTAACTTTTTCTCTGTCTTTGTTATGTTATCCTCCTTTTGTCGGGGTTAGGAAAGGAAAAGAACGTAAGGTCCGATTGTGCGAGTTAGGTCCGAATGTGCGAGTTAGGGTTAGGGTTAGGTCCGATTGTGCGAAAAAAGGTCCGAATGTGTGAGTAGGGTTAGGTCTTTCTTTCTTATTATATTTACATGATGTTTTATTCCTTAACTGCAGATGGCACCAAACCAAATGACCCTATCTTCTCTGAAAGTTGACCTCCAAATCCTAAGGAGAACCTTTTTTGAGGCACATAGGAAAAATTTAGGGGCCATGAAAGCCCTTGTAAGTATTGTTTTGAAGTGTTGATGGGGAACGCTGTCTTTATTTTTTATATTACTTTTTCTGTCCAACCTCTTTTAGATGGAGAGGCAGTTCCTCGTTGCTAAACGTCTGGCCGAGGTCGAATTCGGCATCAAAGACATCTTGCCCATCGATACCCCTCTGCACATCCCACTGTGCGAGGGCATGGCGGGCGATGACTATGGTAAGTATTGTACGTTGTTAAACTGTTGAAACATTGTACTCTTCTAACCAATTGATCTCTCTACAGATCCCGAATTCGACCTCATGCCACCAAAACCCATGCCCACGCCCGCTGTGGAAGAGGCGTCCGGGGTGGACGAGGAGCTAACGCTCAGAACGACCAACAACGTGTGGACGATGACGGAGCCAAGGTGCAGTCGCTGTGACGGGCTGATTGTGTCACAGTCCACACTTTGTTTGGAGTGTGACACAATCATTGAGGCCAGTGAAGAGTTGCTCCTTGGGACTGGGGCATTTGACAGCCAGGGCCTCTATCAGGCACTCAGTCATAGAGCGATAGCTCTACAAACTGAGGTAAGTACTTGTAGTTTTAGTGGGCTCGATGATTGATGATGTTGACCCATATCGTTTGTCTTTAGTTGCCTGACCCTAAGGAGAGCTCTTCCACTGGCACTCAAACTGAGGCTCCTGAGTCCAAAGAAGAACAACCTGCTCCTGAGGAATCGGTACTTCCGTTCTTGGAGGCACGCCTCTGTCTGAGCCTCCCTAGCTCTAGTCCAGACCTTAGGGTCTTTGGACCTAAGTCAAGCTATGGTCTAGGGACTAGGGACACAGAGGTTCAGGCAGAGGTGGAAACAAGCCCAATTGGAACACAGACCAGGCCTGCGGCAGAGGGGGAAAGAGTCTATCATGGGATAGACCAGGCCACCCAGACTCTGCGAGAGGAGGATCCCTTCTTAAGGCAGCTTTCGGAGCAAGCCCTTGCAGCAATGCCTCCACAAGAACCTGCACAGCAACCACCACCCGAGTCTGTGCAGGTTGTGGAGGTAGTTCCGGAGAGCCCTGGAGCTGTTCTCGATGAGGGAGAAGATGATGCCCTCATCGAGTTGGAAGTGAGTAAACATCATATTAAGATGAGCGCTATGAGCTACGAATACTAGCTGTATGTTTTTTTTGTTTCTTTCAGAAAACCACTATTGTGGCGAGCCGTAAAACAAAACAGCTCCAGAGGTGCGAAGTTGGAGACTGCAAGGGCAAAAACAAGTTCTATGAGAAGCTGCCAAGGCACCTCAGAACCGTGCACAGGTTCACCAACGACGAGGTGAACGCCTACAAAGACGCCAGAAGGAGCGAAAAGTCAAAGAAGAGCCATCCTCTCCGAGTCTGCCCCCTCTGCCGCAAACCGCAGGCAAATCTTGGACGCCACCTTTCTTCGGTTCTTCATGGAATCTCCAGACAGTCGGAGCAGTATCGTCAACTCCTCCGAGATGCTGTCCACTTCAAAGGTGGCGTCCAAGATCAACACAAGCAAGACTTCTCGGCGCCCATCGCCTACCAGCCTGCTCGCGAAGAAGAACAGGAAGAAGAAGAGGACGACCAGGAGGACAACGTTCCCTCTCCCCGACCAAAGCGACGAAGGACGGTCATCCAGGCTCCTCCAGAAGAGGACCTGTCACCCTCTGACAAGGAGGACCGGGATGACTGGGACAGTGACTGTGGCGATGACCAGGACTGGGTCGGGGAGAGAGAACAGGAAGATGAGGAGATGGGCGCCGACAACGACAAGAGTGGTGTCAAGCCTGAGGACAGGAATAGCTGTAAGCGTCGTAGCCCTTTTCAGCTACTGAGCCGGTCAAATCCCAACACTGACCAGTTCAACGAGTCTCTTGCCTCGTATCAGGAGCACTTGACTATGCCCCATGGGGGCAACAAGGCTCCTGAGGTAGCCACTGCTGAGGCCGCGAAAGTCCACCTGATGGCCATGAAGACCAAGCCTGACCACAATGGTACCTTGGAAGACATCTTCCAAGAGTACATGAGGCTGTGGATCAGTTTTTTCGCGACCCCAGTAGAAAGGGCACGACCCTTAAGGGCTATTCTACAACGCTTGAGGACTACCTCAAGTTTGTCACCACCCGCACAGATACCCCTGCAAAGTTTGCGCTCGACGACAAGACCAAGGAAAAGCTGATAATTTTGCAGGGGTACCAAGCCAAGTGGAGGAGTTCCCTGAGGAAGGACTGCGCACGGCAGAGAAACACGCAGATCAAAGAGGACCAGGAAAATCTGCTGATGGTCGAAGACGTCAAGAGGCTGGTGACATCGGAGACGTACAGGAAGTGCCAATCGAGTCTCCTGGCCCTCTTTGAACAGCACGACTACCTGGGTGCGTGGAGCACACGAGTCACAGATCAAGAGGCAACCCTGCTTAGGAACTTCCTCATGTTTAAGATAACCCTAACCCATTCCTCGCGATCAGGGTTAGTGGCCAACTTGACCATGGGGGAGTTCCATTCCAGAGTTTTCAAGCCTGAAACTGGTGTCTATGAGATTCGTGTGCTGAATCACAAGACGGAGGAGAGTGAAGGACCTGCCGTGCTCTTCCTCACGGAAGACGACGTCAGAATGGTGACGTCCTACATCAAATGTGCCCGCAGCCGTACTCCCCAAACAGGCGTCACTGAGCTTTTCTTGACTGCCAATGGCTCCAAAGTGTCCTCAAGCAACGTCAGTGACTGCCTGAAATCCTTTCGAGACAGGTGCGACGTCCATATCCACAAGAAGTTCAGCCCCACTCAGTTCAGAAAGATGTGGGTCAGTCATATGGAGATGGCAGGGAGGGAAGAAAGCGAGAAGCTGGACTTGGCAGTGCTGATGAAGCACTCCAGGGAAACGGCGAGGAACTGGTATGACATGACCAGTAAGGGTCGTCGGGCTGAGAGGGCACATGGGATCCTTCGGGAAGCCCTTGCTAACGCTCCAGTCCTTCCCCCTTCTTCTGAGTCCTCTGCCAGAGACTTGCCGGAACCCTCGGGGTTGAGTGCTTCAAGTGATGCAGACTAAGTTGCCGACCCTAAGACTGCTGTCATTGCTGTCAGCCCATATGACGACCCCAACGTTCGACATGAGTGGACGCTGAGCAGTGAGAAGATCCTCACCGACGCCTTCCGCAAGATGCTGAGGCCATCTTGCAAAGAAATATCAATGAGGGAGGCGGACGTCAGACAGGTTTTCCTGTCCCACGAAGGAGCGAAGGCCATATGGACAAAGGGGAGTACGCTTGTGTGGCAAAGAAGGTGCATCAACAAAGTTAAGAACATGCGGAAGATGATGAGGCAAACCCATAAAGGAAAAGAACCAAGCATGGACCCTTAATTTGCTGATGCACTTCATACAACAGGTGCTTACACACGCGTGGTCCCTACGATAGTGGGCTCTGGAGCCTGGCACCGGCAAAGGTAACTTACACGTCTATACACACACCACACCCTACAACAGGTGCTAACACACGCGTGGTCCCTACGATAGTGGGCTCTGGAGCCTGGCACCGGCAAAAGTAACTTACACGTCTATTCACACACCACAGACGGCCTGGCATTTAACACGTTGGAGGTCTTGCCTTAGCCGTCCGCCTACAACAGCCAATATTCACTCAGCTGGCAAACCCTTTGGTAACCATACACACATCCCACACTTATGACCTCCAGCCTACAACAGTGCCCACACACGCGTTGAACCCTACGGTAGTGAGGTTACTGTCCGGCCTTGGCACAGCTTTTTTGTCCTCATACATCAGTTTTATTCACACACGACAGATGGCCTGGTTGATCAGTGCCGTCCGCCTACAACAGCCAATATTCACTCAGCTGGCAAAACCATTGATAACCATACATGCACCTCATCCAAGGCGCTGCATTGAATTGCGGTGCCACCATATTCCTGTTGGTCGCCGTGCAAAGCGGTTCTGGTTCGAGTCCAGAGAGGAATCCAAAGGCATATGTCAATATCAAGGCAGCACATATCACTGTTCCAACCAAAATATAAACCTAAACAAATCCAAGAGAGACCTATATTGTAGTTAAACTGAAGAAGGTGACCTAAACTCATATTTTCATTATATATTGCCTAAGTATAGCTTCTTGTCACATAACAACAACATATTAGTAGAACAATTGAGCGTCACACCTTTATGTGGCCATTTAGTGGTGGAATCACATGTCTGGGGTACCACAAGTACACACAGGCCTTACTTTGAAAACCACTATCTTTCTAAAAATAAGAGGTTAGGACCTTTGATGAACATCATTGAGAAGAAAAGTTTCCCACCTACAACTTTCCTATACATTGCGTGATTGTAGCTATTGTACTCTAAAAGATATCTGGGAATCAAATTCGAAAAAAAAAGGCATAGGTCCGATTGTTCGAGAGTCAGAGTCCGATTGTGCGAGTAAGGTCCGATTGTAAGGTCCGAATGTCAGAATTTGGTCCGATTGTGCGAGCAAGGTCCGATTGTTCGAAAAAGGTCCGATTGTCAGGTCTGATTGTCAGAAAATCGGTCCGAATGTGCGACGAGGCATGGGCTCGCTGAGGCCTTCCATTTCGCCGTCTTCGTGGAGAATACCTCCAGGGCTTTCGGTACCTTGATCCACACCTTGCACAGAGTCGGGTGGTGGTTGATGTGCAGGTTCCTGTGGAGCCAGTTCGGCAAGGGCTTTCTGGGCAAGCTGCCTTATGACTGGTTTTTCCTCACGTACAGTCTGCGTGGATACATCCATCCCCTGACTTGAGGTTTGGCTGCCAGTGCATGGATGGACGTCTTTTTGCCTTTCCTCCGCCTCTGCCTGGACCTATGAGTCCCTAGTCCATGGACCATAAGTTGGTTTCGGTCCATAGACCCTAAGGTTTGGATTAAGTCTAGGGAGGTCGAGACAAAGGCGTGCATCCAGGAATGGCAGGGTTAAAGTTACGGTTCCTTCCTTTTGTGGTCCATAGGTTTGTGATGCAGCTTCAGACGTGAAAGTCTCAGTTTGGTTGGCTGAGTTCACCCTATCAGGCAACTAAAGACAAATGTCACAGGTCATCATCGGCAATCAGATAAAGCACTAGAACTACAAGTACTTACCTCAGTCTGTAGAGCAATCGCTCTATGAGTGAGTGCCTGATAGGGACTCTTATCCTCAAATGCTCCAACGTCCAGCAGGTCGTCGTTGGCCTCAATGAATGTGTCGCACTCAAGACACAGTGTAGAGTGCGACACTATGAGGCCATCACAGCGAGTGCAGCACAGCTCCGTTTGGGTCCCCTCGTTGTGGGTAACCCAAGAGGTTTCAATGGGCTCATCGATGAGGTCATCGACACTAGTTGAGGGGACGTGGGAGGGGAACGAATCTGGCTGGGGTGGCAGAAGGTCGAAATCGGGATCTGTAGAAAGAGATCAAGTGTTTCAATAGATTAAAAACGTACACTACTTGGTCCACTACTTGCCATATTCGTCCACCGCCATGCCTTCGCACAGTGGGGTGTCTAGAGGGGTAATTATGGGTAGTACCCCAACTATCCCGAATTCAACCTCTGCCAACCGCTTTGTTATCTCAAACTGAGACTCCATCTAAAAGAGGTAGGACATGAAAATTAATATCAACAATCAAGACAGAGTTTCCGAACAACACTTTAAAAAATACTTACAAGGCCTTTGATGGCCCAAAGGCGTTTCTTGTGGGCCTCGAAAAAGGTTCGCCTTAAAACACCAAGGTCGACAATAATAGAGGATCTTGTTGTTAATGGTGCCATCTGCAGTTAAGGAATATAACACCACGTAATTATTATAAAGGATATTAAAATAATAATAAATATAAGATAATAGGCATGACATGTCCCCCAGATTACGAAGACTACAAAGACTGCGTTTGCTACGAAAACTACGTTTGCTACCAAGACTACGATGACTACGATGACTACGAAGACTACGCTTACTACGAAGACTACGGAGACTACGAAGACTACGTTTACTACGAAGATTACGCTTGCTACCAAGGCTACGAAGACTACGAATACTACGCTTACTACGAAGACTACACTTACTACGGAGACTACGATTACTACTAAGACTACGCTTACTACGGAGACTTCTCTGACTACGGAGACTACGCTTACTACGAAGACTACGCTTACTACGAAGACTACGCTTACAACGGGGACTACGCTTACTACGGAGACTACGCTTACTACGAAGACTACGAAGACTACGAAGACTACGAAGACTACGAAGACTACGAAGACTACGAAGACTACGAAGACTACGAAGACTACGAAGACTACGAAGACTACGAAGACTACGAAGACTACGAAGACTACGAAGACTACGAAGACTACGAAGACTACGAAGACTACGAAGACTACGGAGACTACGGAGACTACGCTTACAAAGGAGACTACGGAGACTACGGAGACTACGCTTACAAAGGAGACCACGCTTGTTACGAAGACTACGCTTACTACGGAGACCGCGCTTCCTACGAAGACTACTAATACTACGAAGACTACGGAGACTAGGCTTACTACGAAGAATAGGCTTACTACGAAGACTACGAAGACTACGAAGACTACGAAGACTACGCTTACTACGGAGACTACGCTTACTATGGAGACTACGAAGACTACGAAGACTACGATTACTACGAAGACTAGGCTTACTACGGAGATTATGAGGACTACAAAGCCTACGCTTACTACGAAGACTACGAAGACTGCGAAGACTACAAAGACTGCGAAGACTACGAAGGCTACGCTTACTACGAAGACTACGGAGAATACGCTCACTACGGAGACTACGCTTACTACGAAGGCTACGCTTACTACGGAGGCTACGCTCACTACGGAGGCTACGCTCACTACGAAGGCTACGCTCACTACGGAGGCTACGCTCACTACGACGAAGGCTACGCTCACTACGGAGGCTACGCCTACTACGAAGGCTACGCTCACTACGGAGAGTACGCTCACTACGGAGGCTACGCTCACTACGAAGGCTACGCTCACTACGGAGGCTACGCTCACTACGAAGGCTACGCTCACTACGGAGGCTACGCTCACTACGAAGGCTACGCTCACTACGGAGGCTACGCCCACTACGGAGGCTACGCTCACTACGGAGGCTACGCTCACTACGAAGGCTACGCTTACTACGAAGGCTACGCTTACTACGAATGCTACGCTTACTACGAAGGCTACGCTTACTACGAAGGCTACGCTTACTACGAAGGCTACGCTTACTACCTTGTACGCTTACTACGAAGGCTACGCTTACTACGAAGGCTACGCTTACTACGAAGGCTACGCTTACTACGAAAGCTACGCTTACTACGAAGGCTACGCTTACTACGAAGGCTACGCTTACTACGAAGGCTACGCTTACTACGAAGGCTACGCTTACTACGAAGGCTACGCTTACTACGCAGGCTACGCTTACTACGAAGGCTACGCTTACTACGAAGGCTACGCTTACTACGAAGGCTACGCTTACTACTAAGGCTACGCTTACTACGAAGGCTACGCTTACTACGAAGGCTACGCTTACTACGAAGGCTACGCTTACTACGCTTACTACGGAGGTTACGCTAGGCTAAAAGCGTCAGGATTCGGGTTCGGGTCTTACATATGCATTCCACCTCACGACATTTGGATTCGGGTCTTACACAGGACGTTAGGATTCGGGTCTTGAATAGAGTTACGGTCTCTACGCTTACTACGAAAAGGTGCACCATATGCGTTCCAGCTCAGGACATTTGGATTCGGGTCTTACATGGGGTCCATGCCAAATAATTTCCGTCCGCCATTTTGTTATTACACGCGCTTAGGAGACTGAGGCGAGGAAGTAAAAATCCCCCTTTGAACTATTCCTTAGGGAAGGGGAGGGTCAAGACTTATAATACAAAAAAGGCTATTGACATACTATTACAGTTTTTCTAAAACTTATCAAAGACGTAAAAATAATCAATATGTTGTTTTACATTCAACAAATTTGATATTGTTGTGAGAAGGGAAAAATGTGGCGAAAATATGATGCGTGACAAATTCTCTCCACCCTTCCCCGACAATTTCATAGAAGATTGCCCCACATGATAAAATGAATAGCAAGCATCTGCTGGGGTTTGTAAACCTCATTTTTCTTGCCAAAATGTCCCTAGAGGCGGCGTTGATTAGGTGTAAAAGCTCTCTAGGAAGGTTTCTTAATGTCTTGGCTCGAATACCATTCTTCTATTTGCTAGAGGTCGTTTATAAATTTACCACAAAATCGGATAATTCGACATGTTTGGGAGCCGTTGGTAAGTGTGATTCAATCATGATTGATTGGTGAGAATTTTTCGTTTACCTAAAATCACTAGATTTCTTTATCTAGATTTTTTAAACATATCTAGTTTTTTTGTGGCTTGTAGTTTTAGTGAAAATGGTTTAGTGACCAGAAATCAGGAGAAAGTTTTGTTGAAACTACAAAAATATTTCTATTACCATTTGGTTTGGTTTGGTTATTTGCCAGGTTGTAATGTCTCTTAAACAATCATTTCGTAAGAGCTTTTGTGTTGTACAAGAAGTACTCAATTTATTCTCATAGCTTTCTATCGATGTTCGTAATTGTTGTCTAATTGAAGTTAGTAATTTGTAACAAAAAATTACTGATTATAAATTATTACAAATTATTATTAAGTCTTATTACAAATTACAAACCCCATGTGGTTTGTCAGGGATCATTTATTTGATCTCTTGTGAAATTATGTACCAGTGTGGGTGACAGTGCTTCCTGCTTGGCTAATATCGTGAATTTTTGATATATTGGCCCAGCCATTACAGTTATGCATATCAAAGTATATTTTGGGTAACTTGTTTATCATTGTCCATTTTGATGTTCTATATCATATAAAAATAGAGATCTTATTCCATGAAAAGCAACAAGACTGGATAACATCCCTGTTAATGTGAGCTGTCATCTTCAAAGATTTAGAATGTGACAGATTAAATGTGGTTTTGGGAATATGTTTGAAATTAATGCCAACCCTATATACAACAGCTGTGTTTGTGAGCATTCCCACTGTTACTGTGCAATTTCTATGATAATGACCACACATTAGAAATTCTACTGTATACATTCTTGTTGCACAGCCAGATTTCTTGCTGTTACCTGACAATTAGTTTGTTGGGTAAAGTGAAAGTATCAAAACATGCTTGTACATGTTTGTCATTGTAGTACAAGGGTTAAATCCAGTACTGACAAAGAAGATGATTTCTGGCTATAATCTATGAATTGCTTATACATGTATTTTTAGTGTGGTGACATGGATATTGTAGGGGCATATATCAGGGGGAGGAAGGAAAACTGTGTACAGTCAACTCTCTCGTTTTACCACTGAGACACTCTTCATTATGATCATTCTCTTCTCCTTTGTCCAGCTGTTGCCAGGTTGAGATTCTGCCTGATATAGCAGAACACAATTCTCTTATAATAGATTATATTAATCAGCTCTTTCAATATCAGCCATGCTATGCTCACTCTTGCTCTTAGTGCTGCCTTGGAACACCATTTCTCACTGAGAGTCCCTCCCAGATATTTGAAGTTTTCACTCCTAGAACCAATAATTTTGTGTTCTTAATAACAAGAGTTCACAATTGCAGAAGTAAAGGTGTTTTTCAGTCATTTCAAGAAAATCATCATAAATAAAAGTCTAGAATAAGTCTAAAGTCATCTTTTCGGAGGTATTCAGTTCTTGTCTGTAATAGTGAGATGTCCACAATATCAAAATGTGTGCAAGGCGAGAGTTGATTGTATCAAGATAAAATACATTGATATATAATTATATACATGTACCTGTTTCAAAAAATGTGGATGGTACGTTTGAGGTCTGAATCATTTATTAAAATCATCTATCTATCTATCTAATAGTTCATACCAATAATTTCCTCCCTCTTGCTCAGATTCAGATTATATTAATCAGCTTAATCAGAACTTGGCATGAATTACAATACAAAGTGATCAGAGTACGAATGGATGATAATGGATGATATGCATATTTAAAGATAAAAGACTCATTCTCACAAATATTCTGTTCAGATGCAGATCTTTGGCCATCTAATATGTTTTTTGAAGTAGGTATATACCATGTATTTCCTGACAAATTTTGACTCAGTTTTTGTTTGTCTTTCACAGGTTATGCCTTTGGGTTGATTGGTTTGTTCACAGAGCTTGACCTTCTGTTGTCATTCTACGGATGGCTATTTCAAGCTATCATAGCTTATATAATGTACTCTTTAGTTTATGAAGTCAAAGACCAGTCCAGTCTTGACACCCAAACAGTTCCATTACCATCATCACCACGATATTTCCAATTTTTTGTCAGTGATAATCATTTTTATGGCCAAATCATTGCTGCAACTGGTCTAACTGTTGTTGCTCAAGAACAGTGGACAAGACTGAGTCCTGTATGGATTATTGTGTTAATGTTAACTATCCCATTTGGGGTTGCCATGGCATTTAAATCCTTACATACGACATCACAATTGGCTCCCTATGTTTGTTACGTGTTTTTGTTTCTTTATGCATCATATCTGTCATACAAAGGCCTTCAGCTTGCTGCAAAGTTTCTTAAATGTACCAAAGAGGCAAGTGATAATTTATGGAGAATGGTCGATGGGTATGGATGGATGCCAGTACTGCGACATCACTGGGCAAGGCTGGAGCTTTCACGAGTAATAATGTTTCTATGGTGGATTAAGTTTGGTTTACGAGTTGCACAACAAAAGAAGCTCAATTGGTTCTGGACGTTTGCTAGTTTTGGAGATTCTTGTGCAGCTCTGCCTAACTTATTTGCTGCCAGTATGGTTATATCAGAAATATCCTTCAGTATTCTATACTTTGCACAAAACTGTTTAAAAGTAACTCAAACAGATTTTTATGAGATCCACAACAACCCTGGCTTTAATGAAGGCCTTGCATTCTTTCTCTTAAATCTCCAAATTGGAGCCGATAAAGGAGGAATTGAAGAACGGTCAATAGTTATGAGTCTAGTGTTATTTATAACTCTATCGCTTCTTGTACAAGATATTCTTGAAATAACAGAACCAGTGTTAGCAGTTCTTGGTGCTACATATCAGGGAAAACTGAATTCTAAGCATCTACGGGGACTTGCAGTTTCCTTATGTCTGTTTCTTATCCCGTGTTACTTAGTATACACTATATGTGCAACATTTTCACCTGGGACATGGTTATTTGTGATCATATCTAATAGTGTTGTCACTATGGTACAACTGGCTGGTGCTCTCAGTATCTACTTCATATTTGTAGCAAATGTACATTTTAATTTTGGATGGGAAGATCTTGATGACTGTGTGTATTATGTTAATGCTATTTCCAAGGTGTTTGAGTTCTTAGTGGCAGTAGTGGTTGTTTTATACAGTGGCTGGTCTGCATTGTCAGGACATTGGAGTATAGTAGGTGAGCTGGTAGGAGTAGGAAATACAGCTAAATTTGAGGCTCAACAGAGATACAATTATGATAATTACAATTTCTCTGTAAATTGCTTTGTTCATGATTGTTCAACCAAAATAATGAAAGTGGGCCATAAAGCAAGCATGAACCATAAAGCAAGCATGAATTTTATATAATTGGGCAACTTTGATTCAATTCTGCATGATATCTGGGTGAGTTTGGTCAAGCTATGGTTCGTTTTAAAGTCAAGGCAAAATATTTATGGCAAGACCAAATGAGACCTGATACTGTATAAATTGCAGCTCTAATTGAGCCAAAAGAAGCCCAATATTTATCACTGTGATCTCACTTTTTACTGAAGTGTTCAAAAGAAGATGATTGTTTAAAAACCAACTGTTGATGATATCATAGGATATCAAGACATATAGTGCAGGCATATCGTGCAGAATTGTTCAGTTTTTTGCTACAAGCATGAAAATTGGTACAATGATAGAAGACAACATGCTGACTAATTCCTGATATAGCGCCACGCCCAAAAATCAATACTTCCAGTTTTACACATGTGGAATTAATTTTCACTTAAAATTAAGTACAATTGTTGCAATAACTAGTTGTTTCATGAAATGTGATAATTCTTTACAAGTACTGTTCCTTTTACCTAACTGACTATAGTGCCCCACCCTATTCCTCGTACTTCCAGTTTTATGTTAATGGCTTTAATTAAATTCAAAATTACTGAAAATAACCGTTTTCTACAATGCTATCACTACCAACTAATCCTATTTGGTCTAATGATGTATGCCCTTTTCACTTCACATGCACTGCCACACCCTAAACTTAGTACTGCCAGTATAGATACATAGGAATACCTCAAGTCTCTCAAGTATCAAAATTATTCACCTTGTTTTAAAGTCAAGGAGATAGAATAATAGACGGATATGATTGAAACAACGCAATTTGAATAACATGCAACCATGGCAACGCCTTTTCAAAAGTACTTCCAGTAATAATACTTTGGAATTGATGATCTGGAATTAGGTTTGGGTGTATGGCAATCTGACATCTTTCTGTACGTATTCCTGCATAAAGGCCACTGTTATTGCACTTCACTCGTAACAATCAATAATTCTCACTATTTTATAATTTTCCACATAAAGAAAACCTGTTCACAATAGCCTGATCAATTGCACATGATTGTGAAGACCCAGTTTAATACAGAATGTCTCCAGGGTTGATGTAATGTGGAGTGAATATTGCGGCACTGATAGCCTCAAATCACAAACCATATCTAGAAGTTAACAAATTAAGTCATGGTCAACCAAAGCGTGTAGAGCCAACAAGTACTCTTATACCATGCAACTGGGAAAGATTCCTCAGGGTATTGAGCTTTTTTTTATTTTTAGCTGAAATTTGCAAATCCATCATATTGCCCAACAAGAAACACTTGATTTCTTCTGTTGGAGAAAAATTAGTGTTGAACGGGAATTCACTGGATTCCTTAGGTTTTTGAGAGCTTTTTACTTTTAGTTGAAATTTGCAAATTAAAGTCATCAAGTTGCCTGGAAACATACACTTGATTTCTTCTTTTGACAAGGATTTGTATGTGATGTAGAACGGGAATTCACTGGATTGGCAACATGCACTCAAGAGGATTGTGTCAACTATGCAATTCAGAAACTCCTTACCCATACTCTCGACACTAATGTGGTTGGTGGTGTTGGCAGTCGCCATGTTTGGAGAGGACGCAGAAAAATCTTTCCACATTATTGCAGTACTTGAAGTTTTCAGAGCACTAGGTCCTAGCAAAGCAGCTGCACTTCCTGCTTTCCATGGCTTCCACGACTTTTAGGAGCAAGGATCGCACAGTTGGTTAGTGCGAGAGGTCCCAAGTTTGATCCCCATTGAATATCAGTGACTTCCTATCCTTGTTTCGACTTCTGATCTATCCGTGTAGCTTTAATATACTGTAAATACCCTTAAAATGGAGCATCGGTGGAGAGCGGAAGAAAAGGGCCCATCTTTAATTGCTTTTTCCTCTGGCTCTGGAAATAGGCCTACTCCGGGCACTAAAGTCGCCGTAATTTTGGGCAATTTTAGCAAAATTATCCCCAAAGATACTCAAAACTTAGGGCGATTTTGGGCGATTTTAGGCGATTTTAGGGCCTGGAATAGGCCTGGAGATCTGCGCACCAACGTCCCGCGATTTTGAAGTAAAACTTCAACTTTTCATTTCTTTGTCTTCACGGGCTGCAATGAAATGTCTATATTCGGGAAAATCTCTGCCTTGGAGACTTGAAAGTATTGTTTGCAAAAGTAAAAACAACATTTGAATGGCCTTTGAATGATTCTGTATGTAAAGATCTGTTGGAAATATATGTCAGTCTACTGCAGCAGTTTGTTGTACTACTGTACAGTTAAACTAACTTTTGCCAAATAGTTATTGACTTTATAGAAGGAAATGTTTTCAAAAAAGCCAAGTCAATGGGGGCAGCATCCCATCTGCAGCACTCCACCAAAATCACATTAAGAGACTAACCGCTTATCAAGCCAGGTCAGTCGTTGCAGCTACCCTCTGCGCCGCACTTGGCAGTAGACAAAGGCGGACCGAAAAGATTAAATTGACGCAATTGTGGGAAAACTAAGCAAGAGATTTTGGAAATGTGTAGCCACCCGACCAGATGTAAATGTCAGCAAGATAAAAATGTGCAAAATTGCAGCTCGTGTGCACAGCCATGTGTGACTGTGGAGGCGATTGCAAATGGAATTAATTTGTTTGGGAAGTTGAAATAATAAAATTTAATGATTGCTACGAGTGAACTGCAATAGCCCTCTCCCTTGTCAAAGATTCTTACCTTACTGAATATTCTCTACTTTCACATTCCCCATAATGCCCTCTGTTTTTGGGGGGTAGTTATTGTAATTCAAATGTATTTGATTTTAATAACAACTGATTTGATTAGCATTACAATAACTACCCCCCAAAAAACAGAGGCATTATGGGGAATGTGAAAGTAGAGTATTAGATTTTCCATAATCCAAAATTGATAAATCCCAGTAACCCCAATAATCAATTACAATGTACTATTACTGGAAGTACTTTTGAAAAGGCGTTGCCATGGTTGCATGTTGTTCAAATTGCGTTGTTTCAATCATATCCGTCTATTATTCTATCTCCTTGACTTTAAAACAAGGTGAATAATTTTGATACTTGAGAGACTTGAGGTATTCCTATGTATCTATACTGGCAGTACTAAGTTTAGGGTGTGGCAGTGCATGTGAAATGAAAAGGGCATACATTATTAGACCAAATAGGATTAGTTGGTAGTGATAGCATTGTAGAAAACGGTTATTTTCAGTAATTTTGAATTTAATTAAAGCCATTAACATAAAACTGGAAGTACGAGGAATAGGGTGGGGCACTATAGTCAGTTAGGTAAAAGGAACAGTACTTGTAAAGAATTATCACATTTCATGAAACAACTAGTTATTGCAACAATTGTATTTAATTTTAAGTGAAAATTAATTCCACATGTGTAAAACTGGAAGTATTGATTTTTGGGCGTGGCGCTATATCAGGAATTAGTCAGCATGTTGTCTTCTATCATTGTATCAATTTTCATGCTTGTAGCAAAAAACTGAACAATTCTGCACTTTTTGTGCACGATATGCCTGCACTAATAGTGGGATAAATTGCCTAACAAACTTTAGTGCAATGATAATATAACATAATTATTATGAGGTCTGTGGCAAAGTAAAATTGTAACTTTTTAAATTTCTTTTCTAGGTACATGTATAATATTTGTGCATGCATACTTTAATGTTTACTCAAGAGCAGTTGAAGGATGGAAGAACTTTTTATTAAGAAGAAGTGCCATACGAAGAATAAACTCTCTTGAATCAGCCACAGAAGAGCAACTCCAGGAATACGACGATGTCTGTGCCATTTGCTATGATTCTATGAGATCAGCTAAGATTACCAAATGTTACCATTTCTTCCATAGCCAATGCCTGCGAAAATGGCTTTATGTCCAGATTAAGTGTCCTCTTTGTCACAGTGACATCCTACCAGAGGACTGACTACTACCTGCATTGCAACGCATGGCTGCTGTAGGCTGATGCAGGCATAGAGCAGATTTGAGTGTGAAATAGACTGCATCATGCTGTATCAGAGTGGCATGTCTGTAATTTAATCATTCGAAATTTCTGCCGTAACCATGTCATTAATGTGCAGTACTGTGTTCACAGTCATACAAAAACCTATTTTACCTTATTAAGACCACTTAGTGGTCATCATTAAGTTGTGGTCACACCCTGGGAGATGCTCTCTTTGGTGAATTTACAGGGAGGCTCTGCCCCAAGGGGGGTGCCTTTTTCGTGCTGATGGTAGACAAAAGGCTTACCTATTTACATTAGGAGTATATAATAATAATAATAATTTATTAAGACCACTTAGTGGTCATCATTAAGTTGTGGCCAGGCCCTGGGGGATGCTCTCTTTGGTGAATTTACAGGGAGGCTCTGCTCCAAGGGGGGTGCCTTTTTCATGCTGATGGTAGACAAAAGGCTTACCTATTTACATTGGGAGTATATAATAATAATAATAATTTTATTTAAGAGGGTATTAACACATTACAGCATTGCTGACAAACCTGTAGCCCTCTGAAAATTATAAGTAAGGGGGTCCTTTTTATGCTGAAAGAGTATAAAAGGGTTGAGATTTTGCCAACACAGTGAACTCTCATGCAACAGGCACCTCAGACACCACACTAACATGGACATCCATCACTGATCTCTTTCTGCCCAAATCACATATACTGTATTTGTTGTGCTGGTTTGAAATATATTTATTTTCCTCTGGTTTAAATTTGTTTAGGGCATTGCTTTTGGCATAATCCACTTTCCTATACTTGATACCTCATTAATGGACCTAAATACATAACTTACCCACCATCAAACCCTAAACCCAACATTAAAACAACCTTGAGAAAAATTTAAACCAGTGGAGCTAGCAAACAATGAGGATCACCATGAATATAATTCATGCTGACTGGAAATCCCCCCTCCCCCCTCCCCCCTCCCCTTCAAACATTAAATGGTCAGCCCTAAAAGAGTAAGGGTTTGAACCTTAGGACAGAGCATCCCTGTGTAAAACTTGGTTGAGTAATTTAATAAAGGCTGGCTACTCAAAATAGATAAACTGTGCAAAACCACTCTTTGGGGTTAAAATATTGGCTGCTGTAAATACATGCCTACATGTAAGTTCCTGCAAGCCCATTTAGTGCTAATCCAGGATAATTAACTCATAAGAAAACTATTCATTTAATCCTGGATTAGTGTAATTGAGCTTGCAAAAGATGAAGGGTATCTTATTACTCAGTCTAATAACTCACTAACATTTTTAGAAATATTGTACATACCAAATTCTTTAAAAGATTTATTTCTAAATTTACAATTTAGTCACTAAAAGTTTAAAACTTTTGTGATGGAAATGTATTTTATATATTAAGCAGAAGACTGTTAAAAGCGTACAACCTTTATGTTGCCAAGGTGATTTTACTGGTATTACTGTTTTTGGAATTATTGTCAAACTTGATCCCAGCCAGGACCAACCATATCCCAATGAACATTAATCGATAAAGGAGTTAGAGTGCGCACCATATATCCGTGAAACAACTACTAACTATTTAGCACTTAATAGTAATTTAGTTCTCAACTATTTTGTTATCTGATAACTAAGAATTCACTCAGGCGTAAAATACACAAAGAAAGACAAAGACCACTAGATACCTTGCTATTGTCATTTGCACTGTTCTGTTTCAGTGATATCAACTAGTTTGTACATAATAGTGTAATAAGACAATACATATTGAGTTTTATTTCACAGATATATGGCATGCACTCTATACATTTAGTTGAAAAATTCATAGAATTCTCAACTTTATTTATATATACTGAGAGTAGCTATTGTCTTAATGTATGCGTTGCAATACAAAGATTAATATTGCAAAACTTGAAAAGTGTATCTGTTAGTCTTTTTTATCTACAAACTATCCACATACAACTGTACAGGTGACACTTATATAAAGACATCTTATTATGGACAGATATCGGCTCCTTATTAAGACTGGTTCTCACTAGCAACACAAAAAAGGGCAAAGGCAACTTATTTTACTTTGAAGCGTGGGGAGTGGTTGCCCAATTCTCCCAAGCCAGGGGCTCATAGTTTTTCGAAGTACCCCCTCTCTCCATCAGTGCTCTAATATAAGGGTACACAGAATGGAAAGAAGTTGAAACAAGTGTGTGTGGTTACTGGGAATCAAACTTAGACCTCTTGCACCAAAGGCTGTGTACTAACCAACTTTGCCATCCTTTGCATAATCACAAACAACATACAGACTGTCGTATTTATCACATAGGACAGGTGTTAAGAAATAACAATCTCTGCTGATGAGTAATAGATTTCTGTGTATGTTGCTTGTGCTTATGATCATGTTGTGCTTGCTTAACAAGTGACTACATCTTTATCTCTTGCTATTTCTGGTGTGGGTCTAGGATTTTAAAGAGGGGTTCTGTAACAAAGACCATTGAAGGCAGAAGCAGATAGCTACAATCTTGCTCTAAAAACCTGAATCACTTCTCCTCATGTCCCCTTCTTTAATGTTGGCCCTTCCATATCAGTGACTTTTCACAGCATGCTGCACAATTCTACCACAGCTAGCAACATTGAAAGGGGGAGAGGGGATAGCTGAATGTTCTTGCCTCTCACTGATTCATTTATTTTTGAGCGGGATTGTAGTCTTCAGTAAATGCCTACAACAAATTAAATTGTCACCATTGACTTGACATTATGATCAAGTTGAGCCAGACCACTAAAGCATTTCCAATCAATAGATTTCTCATTCCACTTTGATAACTGATTGGTCGAGAAATTGGCATATAATAGCACAGGAAACCCAAACATCCAAGTTCCTTTGTTTTGTGAACTATCATTGTGGTGGGACTTTGAGAAAAGTTTGACTAAACTGCCAGCTTGCCAATCCAAAGCCAAGCGTTCCCTGCATTGCCCAAAGTCCAAATATATAAGGTTTTTCACTGTTATAAGGTTTAGCCATATCTTTGACAAATTTCAGCATAGTTCCTGCATGGAATGGAAAACTTCGCTTGAGGCCCATGAGAGCCAAGATAATCGGACGGCATAACACAGCCACAAATAACAGCAATGGTTGTTCCTCTAATACAAGCACACGGGCTGCAATGGAGCTCTCTTGTGGTTAGTGGTTTAGTGAGTAAATACCGCCATGAATACCAAGCAAGAGATCCACAAGTTACAGGAACCAATATGGCCGTTGTGCGAGTTGTGTAGATGCCATGAAGACGTGGAACAAAACAAGCTACACCAGCACAAGCTAATCCTATAATGGAAGAAGGGCGATCTTCCTTTGGGAAAGTATTTTCTGCCATCAAAAAATTTGGTAAGTTCAATAAGCATACGATTAAACTTGATTGGAACAGAGAAGCAACGTTTTACAGCAGGCGTTCCAAACTTGGACAGGGAGACCTCAGGACGAACTAGGAAAGGGAAAAAGAAACATATTTTTTTCATTAAGCTTTTGTTTCTTTTTCTTTTTTTCTTTTTTTTTCTTTCTTTCTTTTCTTTTTTCTTTTTTTTTTTTTTTTTTTTTTCGAGTTACGATTTTCAAGTTACGCGTGTGGCCTCACCTACTTTGCTGAGGCAACGCCCACATTGACATTTTTGCATAACTCGATGACAAACATCGTCGAAATGAAAATCATTTTGCCGAAAGTGTAACTCGATAAAGTATTTGTCGACTTTTAGAATCGAGTTACGGAATTAGCGCGTAACTCGAAAATAAAGTTTCATTTACGTCGTCTTCGTAGTTACATAACTTGATTTTATTTTTCCCGGTCCGGTATCCTCGGAAATCGCGCGATCTGATTGGTTCGCGACCATGCAGTCCGAAATTTCCTTTCTCTTTTTTCCTTTTATATCCAGAGGATACCGGCCCACTGTGAAAATCCAAAACACCAAAAAGGCTACAAAAATCGAATTCAAGAGTTTAGAAGGGCAGGAACAACAGCGAATTGGAAATTCTACTTTTTTTGTAATTGTGTTTTCAGTGGTCAATTGGGTCAGAGTGCTCCGAAACTTTTCTTCGTTGTTTCTGCAAGCAGCCTTGGAGTCACTTCGATGAACGACATGAGGAAAAACTTCGTAAAAGCAGCAAAAAATCGTTCAACCATCAAAACAGTCCACCAAAAGGCAGATGAAATTATTCGAAAAATGTAAACAAGGGACCTAATAATTCAACTTCAGTGTCAAAAGGTTCTAAAGTTTGACTGAAAACACAAGTCATAGTCACTAGTGAACATGCAAACTTACAAGACGAAGACACAAGGTACAACAAGTTGGAGTGACAATTTGCTTCTCGAGGTATTTACTTTGAGTTTCATGTGTTCATTTTCAATGGATATGAATTAGAAAATTTCCTTTAGTTTTTGATGAGGTTTTTCTTCGTCAATGATTGTGTTTTTCGTGAAACATTTTGACAGTTAACTTGACTGCTATTTTAGATCGCTCGAGTGAGAGTTTTCCCGCCACTTGGTGTTTCTTGTTTATATTTTAAAAGACATAAATAAAATTACTAAACAACTGATTTAAGGTAGTTCCGGAGTCTTAGATTTCATCAATGAATTTCCTTTAAAATCCTGTCATTTAAAGATAATTGTTTGGCAATTCAAAAACCGAGAAAAAAAGAGGGGGTCACCGTATTGGTTTCTGAGCCATAAGATGTCGTAAAAGGTGGTATTTTCAATGATTTTCCGCGATTTTTTGCAAAATGTACGTAATCTATATGGTCTGAAGAATGCGAACAAAATTTTTCCGAGAAACGCCTTGACCGTCTCAAAAGATAGATGTGAGGTTTATCTAGCAGTTGTAATCGTATGTATTGTTTGATGAGTTGCAAATATGATTATAAGGGCATTCTAGAATCAAATTCCTACCCAATTACGCGCTCCAAAATCGTGTACGGACTGCAAAAATGTGGAAAATTTACGACAATCCAATCAATGAAGTTGTATTTTTATTTTTTAAACCAAAAAAATGATAAGTACTCTCTTGAATTAAAAGAAAAAAATAGGGGGTCACCGTATTATTTCAAGAGTTAGAAAAGCACAAAAGAGAATACACACCGAAAACGAACACCAAATATCACCCATTTTAGCGACTTTCTCGCCGGCTTTTTCGATGAATAAGATTAACTAAATTTAAAAGTTTCGTGTTAAATACCTACATTACATAGTGTACAAGATTTCTTGATAAAAGTTTTTCCGATATTTGGATGACAAAATATAATTTTTCTCTACTAAAGTTTGAGTTTCTAAGTTTTCAATCGCTCGCTTACTAGTGCCCAGACTCCCCACGGTAATACCAATGCTCTTTTAGTTCTAAAGTTCATGCAACTTTTTCCCTATCCGAACCTCCATGCCGGTAAATATACCAACTTCCAGGTTGTCAAAGTCCATTTTTTTTCTGAACTCTGATTGGGCGAGAGGGTATCACGTGAACGAGAACAATTTTTATATTTCCCTGGAAAACGGGCTGTGGACCGGCACTAACAACGGATTGAGCTTTGAACGCGCGTTTTTGGCAGCGCGCATTTGCAAATTCATTCATTCGGACATGAGGCAAAAGTCGTGCTGGTATTTTCAAACTATTAAGACAAATAAACAGAATTTATTCCGAGAAAAGATTGATAATCAATCAGGAATTTACTGGAACCTCGGGAAAGCAGCTGAGGGTCTCAATGGGGTTAACCGTTAGCCGTAAAAGGGCCAAACATTTCTGACCGTAAGCCGTAATAATAGGAAAAAACTAACCGTTAGCAGTAATGAAAAGTTAGTCGTAATAGCTTTTTCCAGCGTTCTCAACAATGAAAATTAATGTTTAACCATCAAAAACAATGGAAATTAGTTATTAACCCACTTTAACCGTAATCGTAAAAAAGCCAAAATATTAACCATTAACCGAGACCCTCCAGTATGTTTTTATGTTCCCTCGATCCCGAGGCGTGGTCCCGCGACCACAAAACATACTGTTTCCCTCGGTCCCAGTAAATAAGCGTTAATTTATTTCGACGATGTTTGTCATCGAGTTACGCAAAATGCCATAGTGGGCGTTGTCTCAGCAAAGTAGGTGTGGCCTGCACGCGAAACTCGAATGGGTGGTCTTGGCAATGACTGATACATGATTTCAGAATGTCTTCATCGATTTTCCTTATGTATTTCATGTAGGTGGACTGATCTGGTCTTCAAGAAATCCGAAGAAAAAACAAGCTACACGCCACTGCGGTAACATTCTTTATATTTCACAGGTTTTACGCTGCAAAGAGTACAGACCGTCCAAAAGACCCAAAATGACAATTCAAGACAATACCGCTAGCCACCAAGTATGTAAGTTCAATTTTAATCATCATGTCTGGGACAAAAAGTGACATAGCGCGAGAGGGGAGGGAAGGGAGATTCGGACAAGGAGAATTTTGAGAAACAAAGTTAACGGCTCGAATGAGTTTATTTTCCTTTTTTTTTTCTCTCTTTTCAACGTAAGTCGAGTGTCAATCAAATTGATACATTATCATATGGCTGAGTCATTACGGGTTATAACCTAATTTACGTCACTTGTATATGTAAACAGCTTTGCAATAATTCTGAAAATAATTCTAATTTGTGGCGTTATTTTTGGTAGCTGTTGTTTTGAATTTGCTCGCAATGCAACTCAATGTACACTTCAAAAGTTATTGCTTTCTCAGTACGTCATAATGCCCAATTTTGCTGGTACATTATTAGTTAGCATTTCTTTTCTTGTTGTTTTCAAAACAAAACAAACGGTTTGTTTTGTTATTATTTGACTTGTTTTAATTTATTTTATTTTGTTTTGTTTGTTTGTTTGCTTGTTTGTTTGTTGTTGTTATCATTTTGTTCAGTTGTGTTGTCTCTTTTTCTTTTTCTTTTTTCTCTTCTTCTTTTTTCGGAATGTCAAGTTCTGAATTTTTAAACAGTTCAAAAATTTTAATTTAACCTAATAAGCTGAAAGATTGTTTATGGCAATTCAAACTATGCATCATGCTCAACCTCAACAACACACTTTTATTGTACCCTCAGTCTTGCTATATATATATACATAATAACCAAAAAAAATAAATGTTTAGGGGTACCAACTTCCAAAAATAACTTGAAAGCTAAAAATGCTTGGAAGTTGGATTGCATTAAGAATTTAAAAATTGTTATTGGGTCACAGTTAATTTACATAGATAATTTTGTTTAAATAGACTATCACAGGTACTATACATATATACATTTGTTATTTATAAATACAAACAATAAATAAGATAAATAGGATTAATAATTACACACACACAAAAAGGAAAGAAAAAGAAAAAAAGAGCACAGGATCATCAGTCTTTTATCTTATAAACAATGCAAAAACTAATAATAATTTCATCTTTAATCTTTTTCTAAAACTGATTAAGAGATAGTGACTTAATTTGATTACTGATTGAATTCCAAATTTTAGGTCCCTGAAATCTTATATTAAATTTACCATACCTCGATCTTTCAGTACATCAATATTATGATTATATACACTGTCACGCTGAGTCATTATCGAATGTCATTCTCCGTTTGACGTCACGTATTGATTAATTAATAGATTATTATTGACGACCAACACTTGTCACTTCTCCTCAGTTATCCTAAAAGTAGCATGTAAACTCGATATATAATTATAGAAAACACCTGCAGCCTAAAATAAACCGAGCAGATTTTGAATGACTCTGATTTTAATGAAAATGTATTGTTTTCTGATGTGCGGTGAAACCCGTTCTCACCAAAAACTTAAAAATCGATTCCGTACATCTTACATTGAAAACATCAATATTTTGAGGTTTCGTTTTGCTTCCCCTCCCTCAGAGGCCCGAAGGCCCCTGCCGCGAAATGGAGTCATCAGTAAGCGTACCTCCACAGTTTATTAGAGTGGTTTTCATAAACCCGTGAAATACACTTTAGCCGTATTTAGTACTATTACACTCTAACTCTTTTGTTTTCTATTGTATGAATCTGACTATTACACTTTAAAAAAATACACTTTATTTCATGCTTTCTATTATTATTAAACAAAGCTGTGACGCCAAAAGAATGACGATGGTTTTTTCTCTTGAAAGTTTTGAATTCATCACATAAATTATCTTAGTCGAAGCTCTTCTCGATCCTTTTTTATTTTTTATTTATTTATTTATTGATTGATTGATTTGTATTTATTTTTAATATTTTGCCCTCATGGTCCTGCCTCATGGTCATGGTCGTGGAGAATGGCGCTGGCAGTTGGTCAGCATGAAATTAGCGATTTGAAAGGAAAAGGATGTTTGTGTTGAAATTTTATAATAATAAAACAGCATTGTAACTCAAATATCATATAATAATTTGCATTCTTACATTACACAGATTTTGATATGAAGCGATCGACTACCGAGACTGTCACCGTTAACATCAAAATGTCCTCTTCTTACCTACGGTTCAGTTCTTTGAGACACGCACATAGACGCATTTATCGAATTTAACGGAAATATATTTGTGAAACGTACTTGAAAAATTGGAAAACGTTTTTTGCATTTTCCTGACTTGCAAGAACCTGTCAGGAAAGGCGGTAGTTTTGAAATCGATAGCCGTTTACAAACATAACCGATACACGTACATTTAAAATAAAAAAAGGCAAAGGCTTTTTGTTGTTATTGTTGTTGTTGTTGTTGTTGTTTACTGATTTCTACTACCGTCCACTCAACACCCCATAGTATGCTTACTATTTATCTAATGTTTATAAGTTATACACTTTCTTGAAATTTAATAGATATAAGTTTTAGTCACAGTATACTGACTAGTTCTAACTTCATTATTTCTAAATAGTTGTTTTGTATTAGTTTTTATCCGACTGCTTTAAATTAAAGCTTATTCAAATAAACAGAGCAATATCGTGACTGAGGTTTTTGATATGCTGCCTTGTTCTAAAGTTATTCTAATTTTTGCTCATACAGCCCAAATACATATCACTCAACTTTGAAGTCAAATCGCAACAAAAGCGTTTGTAAGAAATCTGAGGCTCTTTTAAAAAGTCAATCTTTCCTCTTTACAATAACATTGTTTGTTTTGCAATTGAATAAAATCCATATGCAAACGCACTTTTTTCGATATCTACCTTTAAAACTCACAACACTGAAAATTCGCACTATAAAATAAAGGTTGAAAAAAATAAAATCATGCTTGATGAATTCGAACTACGGTTATTCAATAAGTTATTCAATGAGTCAGCTTTAAAAATTGTATACCTTTGTATATATCATGCGGAGAAATAGCCAGAGCGCTATAGGTGGGTTTTAGTGAGCAAAAAAACTGTTTAGTCGCAATTTAGTTTCTATGATGTACTTTTCAAAAAACTGTTCTGTCTTGATAACTTCTTTCAATTAGTAGTCATCGAAACTGATGCTTACAACACATTGATGTAAAACTGTGCCGTGAAATTATCACCATTATTAAGCTGTCCAAACCCAATATCAATATAAAAATCACATTTTGTCACAATACAAATAAATTTTCTCGGATTTCTTTTTTTACTTCGCTCATGTTTAAATTTAATTCCCAAATTTCCGTGCAAAAAAGAAAATCTTCGTAGTTTCATTACGTACGAGGGGATTTTCTCGGACAACCATTTTAAATTGGTATGTGTTAAATTCCCATTTGCTGAATAATTTTATTTTTGTTCAATTATCTATTATCCATATTTTGACATTAACTTGTGAATGAAAGACAAGTGCTCAAAAATATTCAATTAAGTAGTCCATTTCTGCTCCTCTGTTAGTCTTTGGATGATTGTGATCAAACATTCACTGATTTCATGTTTTACGTTAACTATCCAAATATTCCTAAAAATGCCCTTACTAACAACTCTTACACGAGGTGTTGATTGATCCTTCAACTTGTAAAGATTCTATTAATGATGGTATTAGTTTTTAACGAGATTAAAGAGAATTCAGCCTACAGATTTCACTGAGATTTAGGGCAAAAGCGCAAGAATAAAAATCAAATAATTGAATCGATTTCTTGTGTTTTCCCGCGTCCTTGAGTGGACATTTTACGAACAAGGTTTTGTGCCTTGAATTGTTCTTTTGTCTTCAGTAAAACCATGATTTTTCTTGTAAAATAATACTGGGAATCATACGATAATTATAGCGATAATTGGAATCTCATCAGTACTGTCAGTGGTAAATGTCACTGTTTAACTACGGGACACGTACCTGATAAGTCACTAACTAAAACAGGAGCTCACTTTATCAGTAACTAACATCGTAAAAAAGCTCAGAACTTTAATCGAGAATACAGCGGCTATCTGCTACCATATTGGGGCCTGTTCCGTGTAACCAGTTCAATCTAATTACATCGACAGGTTAGTGCAGCATATTGTTAAAAGATATCAAGTGAATGATTTTCTAATTTATCAGTTGTGTTTGCCTATATAAGCTGAAAGCATAAACTATGAACACTAAGTGAAAACTTCACTTATTAGACAGAGCACAGAGAGCTTTTCATAGAAAGATTGCAAAACTTTTTTCCCTTTGTGAGTTGAAAAATAGACTCAAGATACAATTATCATTTAAACGATTTTCTCTTATTAATTATCAGTTGTACTTTCCCTAACGTCCTAACGGGTCCTAACTATCCGTGTGTATCTTTCAAAGGAGGAACGTATTCTTTTTTTCTCTCTCTCTCTCTCTCTTTCATTTTCATTTTTTCCCTCAAAAATGAAGCAATATTCTTCAGTCTTAGTTTCTGTTCATTTCTATTCATCTTTTCTTAATTTCTTTATATTTCTACCCGTGCTTTACTAAGAAATTTATCAGGTTTATTCCACTAGAAAATTTCTGATAAATGAACGCGTCTTGAAAATTATAAAACACGTTTCATCTATTCAAAAAGCGGTTCAGCGTGTCGTTCAGCGTTATTTTGGAATTACGGATCCTCTATATGTACACTGTAAATTTTTGAAAAATATCTAACGCTTTCCTTTGAAAATGTCCTGATTTAATTAATTTTTTTGCATAATTTTCGATGCTTTTCCCCAGTATTTGCTTAGCAAGTATATCTTATAGGAGCTAGGAGATTAAATGGCAACGGAACAAACCATCGAGTATAGTATTAATCTCAAGATTTAATACGGTTCATCGATTATTAATGTTTTACGTTGACGATTTAACGATCTTGTTCTTGAGTAATATCAAAAGCTATAAGGGTAATTTATTGTTATTTATTGTTTGGCTGACAAGTCATAAATTATTCAGTTAAGTGTGACGTTCAATATACGTACTCCGCAGAGGAAGTTTTCTCATGTTTAAAAATAACAAAAAACAACTGAATAACCGTGAAAATATTTTGCTTTGAAGCCTTTTGGTTGTTGGGTCAGTTTAAATTTTAAGTTTTTAAGTTTTTTTCGTAGTATACTTCTTATTCGAATTGGATTTATGAAAATCTGAATTAATTTTGATATGCGATTTTAGGGATGGCAATGCAGTGTCATGAATGCAAATGAAGATGTCATAGTGGTATAAATAGAGGCTGGCTAATCACACTGTCCACTTCTATCAAGATGACCAACAGCACTGTTAACCCAAGCGGCAGCAATACCACCACCAAACCCACGTTACCTGATGGTCCAGCTCCAGAGCCAGGTCCTGACTGGCCAGTAGCAAGACTACAATGGGGTCCAGCATGGGAACTACACTGGATAGGACTTGGTATCGCCTTTGCTCTGCTAGCAGTACATGCATTTGCTGCTATAGTTATGGCTGATAAGAGTAAAGCCTTCACCCGACGACCTTTGTTTTTTGCTGTCAATTTCCTACTAGTGGTACTGGGGATGGTCAGGGCGTTTTATCTTTGGATCGATCCTTACGAGTCAAACCAAAACGATGTGCAAGTCAATTTGTGGGTTAACAGAGTCCTTTTTGGCATCGCTTTTCCATGTCTAACCTCTGCTTTTTGCCTGGTTCACGTCGCATTTCTAGAAGTCTCAAAACTCAAACTGGGCTCCAAGAAACTCCACAGCATTCCATTTGTATCCTCCATCATTGTGCTGCATTTTATCATTGTTCTTGTCTCCGACATCACAGTTGCATTTGAGGCTGACAAAGTTGAACTTTTGATAGTCTGCCAGTCGTTCTTTATCATCTGGGGTTTCCTGAATTCGTTTGCGTTTCTCTACAGCGGAGGTAGAGTCATCTACAACTCACAGCGTACAAGAAAACAACTCAGCCAAATTAGCAGCGAGACTACGAACAAAAAAAGTGAATCAAGAAAAAGTGCGACCACAAAAGTGGCAAAGATCACAATGACTGCAGCCATTTTAGGTTTTGCTTGCTGTGCACTACAAATCTACTCCATTGTAGGTGTATATGGGTTGTACTCCACAGTTGTAAACCCTGCACCATGGCCTTGGTATGCATTTCAGACAGGATTTCGTCTTGTGGAGCTAGCGATGGCATGGACGCTAGCCTACACTGTAATACAACCTTCAGATGGCGGGAAAATTGTGCTTTTCAAGAACTGCTACCGCAAAAGATCTGAATTGAATGACCGTGATCTTACCTTACGAGGAACAGTCAACGTACATGTATCTGAGTAGAATTGAAAAAAGAACCTTTGTACATTTGAACTCTTAATTTGGTGGCCGCTTAGATACACACAAAAAGGACTTCTTGGGATGTAGTGTATATATAGATTCATTTAGTATTTTCAGGCTCGTTAATTAGCTTGATAAGTTTTATTTGTCCTCTAATCAAGGAAATTTTTTCAGATTTCATTAATTTCTTGCACTTGATCATAATTTAAAATTAATTCGATTTGATTTTTTTGTTTGAATCAATCAGCTTTTTTTCCTTACAAAATTAAACACATGAACTAGAATATCTAATAACTTAATGTAAATAGCAAGTCGGATAAGCCAAATATTGAAAATCTTATTTATTTTGCTCACGAAACAGCAGTTTCTCAGGGAACTTTCTTAGGATTTGATTTGAATTTTTGGAGCTAATTGTAATCGCTAATATTTTTCGGCTGAGTGTATTTAGTCTCCCATTCCAATTACGGTGGTATAGTTGCGTTTTCTTGATGACTCTTGTTAAAATTAATTAATTACTACTAGAAACCACTCTCAAATCTTGACGTAAATTTACATACGTGCTTTCCTATATTAAGAAAACAAGCCACTACAACTGCTCTTAAAAAGAAGATTTCTTATCAAGATCAAAATGCAATGTAATATATATAATTTAACCTTGTAATATATATGATAAAACAAAGGGATAGTGGAGTTCAGGTGTTTCATTTGTATAAGAGGCATTTGTGTTATTTCCCACGAGTGTGGTAAAATAAACTTAATTAATTGTCTTCGTTTCTTTATTCATTCAATGTTTTATTTTCTTATTTATAAAAGAATTAAAAAGATCCATTTCTCGATGTGGTTTCCACCGTCTTCCTGTGATTCCGGTACCTGGCGAGAAAGCGTAGGCTCCTTTAAGCAAAATACAATAAACTTTGCATTACTAATCATTAGTCAAAACGTCCCCTGCAAAGCCTCATAGATCGCTAAAATATTGAATGTTTACAAGCCAAAGGCGAGTTTCCCCAGATTACCAGGATACGCTAAAAACAAAAACGTTTTCCCGGCTGCCAGGGACAACTCTTTTCATATTAGCAGTCCCTTTCGTTGTGCATGTGGTTGCATGGTGTGATTGTTGACCACAGTTTTTCATATTAACAGTCCCTTTCGTTGTGCATGTGGTTGCATGGTGTGATTGTTCACCACAGTTTTTCATATTAACAGTCCCTTTCGTTGTGCATGTGGTTGCATGGTGTGATTGTTCACCACAGTTTTTCATATTAGCAGTCCCTTTCGTTGTGCATGTGGTTGCACGGTGTGATTGTTCACCACAGTTTTTCATATTAACAGTCCCTTTCGTTGTGCATGTGCTTGCACGGTGTGATTGTTCACCACAGTTTTTCATATTAACAGTCCCTTTCGTTGTGCATGTGGTTGCACGGTGTGATTGTTGACCACAGTTTTTCATATTAACAGTCCCTTTCGTTGTGCATGTGGTTGCACGGTGTGATTGTTCACCACAGTTTTTCATATTAACAGTCCCTTTCGTTGTGCATGTGGTTGCATGGTGTGATTGTTCACCACAGTTTTTCATATTAGCAGTCCCTTTCGTTGTGCATGTGGTTGCATGGTGTGATTGTTCACCACAGTTTTTCATATTAACAGTCCCTTTCGTTGTGCATGTGCTTGCACGGTGTGATTGTTGATCACAGTTGGATAGCGGATAGTAGCTTCTAGAAGTCTTTTTTCAAACTAAAAAGCTTGCGGTGACCTGGAATATGTTCCACAATGATCTTTGGAGTTCAAAATTACTATGTTTTGTTTTCCACTGCTCAACGTCTCTTGCATGTTGCCTCGTGGTTGACATTTTGCAAAATGTATCTGCAACTAGCAATGATATATATGTAGCTATTTCAAAACAGGTTGATGGGGCGAATGACGAATGATAATCGGCGATTGGCGACTGCACGACCGAAAGGAAATTTATGGCAACAAAAATTGCTTCATTTGCTTTCATTGTTTTCAAGCATTCAGTATTCATTTACACTGACCAAAAATGTGAAAAGTGCGCGCGCGCGTGCTGTGTGCATATTTAGAGTTCGCAGTATTTCGTTGGAGAAAGTTTGAAAATGTGCGCGCGCGTGCTATGTGTTCTCATAGAGAACGCGCGACGCGTCCTTTGGCCAATCAGAGCGCGAGTTATATCATAGTTATTTTATAGTTAATTAAATACTCAAGCAATGCCGGTACCATGCAGTAAAGACCTTATTGGACAAAGTGGTCGATAGGCGATTCGTATCTTCGCGCCGGATAGCGACCTAATAGCGTGACCACAGTTCCTTTCGGTCGTGTAATCACCCATCGCCGATCGCCATTCGCCGTTCGCCCCGTCAACCATTTTTGAAATAGCTATATATATCAAACAGTTCATGCATGAAATGAGATCCACATTTGTAATCTTAAAGTTTGGGAATCAAAAATTACTTAATTCACGCTGTCCGTGCAATGCGGTTGACATTTAGCAAACAGCCACTGAAGCCCTATATACACTGCAACCTTAAATGAGGTGACGCGGCACCCCTAAATTTGAACATCATTTTGCGCCGTAATTATCATCGTGTGAATAGAAAATTTGTTGGCCTTATAGAGATGTCCTACTCAAAATAATCAGTTCGCGTGCCAAGGGGTGGCGTGCAATAATAAGGTTGTAGTGTAAAGAGGTCTTGAATTACCTTGGGTGCCAGAGCTTTAGCACGCCTGTTTCCCCAGATAATCCTTAACGAATCGTAACGCAAACCAAGGCTCTGGCATCCAGTAGGTACAACTGAATGGACTGAACAAAGAACAAACACTTATATGTTGCTTCAGATTTTTGCAAAATATTTTTTAGATTTTTATGTACACGTTTTGTCTTTTAACATCTATATTCAAGCGTTTCTCACAGTACGGAAGTGAGTTTTACTTTCTTTAATATGACGATCTCGTACGTGATGTACCGATATTGATCGTGCAGCAACTTAACGTCAGATAAGCAAGACTTACCTGCTTTTTCATGATCAGTTCGAGCGCCAAGTGAATATATGTGTAAATGTATCCCATGTAATTTTTAATGTCATCCATTTTTAATTATTGCATGAGTTTTTCGCCGGCTTGACGTCTTTTTGTTTGCCCATGTTGAAAGTTGTCAAATTAAAGTTAAATTCTGTTCCATTTATCAATTATAAATGTAAATAATCAAACTTACAGTGTACCATGTTTTCAATATTGATTCATTTTCAGTTATTCCATTCAGTTCAACCTTTTCTTTACCCATTTCACGTGTGTGTTCCTATAACAAACGCTCTTGATTACAGTCAAGTTGAATATTACTAATATTGTCCTAGTGCAGCATATACTTGAGTGATGTTATCGATCTGTTCTGTTAGTTTTATTTTTATCACTATTGATACACTTTATCGTGTGTATCAATATGCGCTCAACATGTGAGTTGAGCGACGTATCAGTGGAATTGAATGTAGTGGTAGTGAGTGTGTCTCCCAATTAGTGCGCAAGCGCTAAAAGAATGGACACTTAAATTTAAAAAAGGTATTATTCAATTTGTTTTTTTCAATCGTTTTTGTCTATGCCTGAAATGAAAGATCGAATAGAATTGAAGAATAGAGTTTAGGAGCAAGTGTAACTCGGTTAGTGGGCGACCTTCTGATGAGGTCGCCTCCCAGTCACCTCACACTTGTTTCGAGTTCCTTCCATTCTATGTAGCTTTAAGTAGCTTTAAATACCCTTTAAACAGAGCAGTGATGGATCGAAAGAGGGGGGTAAAGAGCGCGCTGTCGGCCGCTTCCTGGGAGATTAACTTGCACTAAAGGAACTATTGACGCTAAATATAATACTTTTCCTTTATCTTTACCTTTGCCTTGAACTCAAGAGCGTTTCAAATTTCAATTTTCATAATTTTACAATTTTGATCCACAATATTCTGTCTTCGGTTTTCTTATATTTCGAGTTTACTCACAATTTATTCCAGTACTTATATTCGTACTAATTTAAATGCAATTTTAGATATTGCCCTTTATGATACTCCAGATTTTTAGAATATCTTATTTAATCGATCAATGTCGATCCATTGTATACCTTTTAGCAATGATAACAAAAATCCGACATTTTCATGACATTGTCATTTTTTTTCAATTAGTCAAGCCAAGGACAGTTTTCCGTAAGTATAATTAAAAGTCCTGTCGTAAGGTTCTGTACCTTATTATTATCTGTTACGCATGCGTATACAAAAAACTTGAGTTAGTATGGCGTAAAGGATAATTATAAAGGATATAGAACCTTGTGACACGAAACTAATGAAAGTCTTTTCAAATCCAAGCGAAGAGGATATCGATAATTAAAACTCGTTTTCTCTATTTTTGTCAATATCATGTCTTCCATACCAGTCTGCAAAGTTAGATGAACACCTGTCATTGTACTGTCCACTTTCATGAGACCTTTCAGGACTGTGATTTAATGTAAAGAGTTGATTAGTTATGCCTCTGTAAGGCATCCATCTTAGCTTTTTGGGGTTTGGATTCCTGTGTTAGGTAAGAAGAGGAGGAAGACTGAGGATAGGCCATGAAGTTGCCGGTGTGTGTGATCTGTCCTACTACACTACAAAGCTGTTGTGGTGTCCCTGCCTTCTTAGGAAAGAAAAGTTAAATAAACTAAACTAACTAAAGCCTAAATTTTAAGATTTATTGGCAATATTTTGAATGAAATAACTGTATATGATATTGTCTTTCATCGCATCACAGCACACGGGGAGGAGCTAAAAACAGAAATAATGAATCATAGTCGAGACATTAACCAAATCATATATCAATTTAAGTGCAATTTGCATAGGTTTATTTCGTTTATATATCCTAATCGCAATTTATACTCATTCTTTTATTTACAATTTCTTTCTAACATTTCTACCTCTTTAGATTTTATTAAGTTTCTTACCTGAAGTTCTCATTGAAAATCTTTCGATTTTTTAAATGTTTTTCACTCTATCCGTCTTTCTATGTACACTCTGTATATATGTAATTAATTTCTACTTTAAAACTGGCATGAGCTTTGTTAATTATTTTTTCCTTTGCTACGGTTTGCATGATTATGGCGGTGTGCCATACCGAAATCTCGACTGGTAGGTCGCCTAGGCTACCGCGAGAAGTTGTGTAATACGGGTGTGTATTTTTATGAATCATGTTAGCGTTTCGACGAGCATGAAGAGCGAATCAAAGACAAAACGAGTGCAAATTATATGCAAGCGTATGGCACAGTCTTGAAAGCCGTATTGCACGGTTTAGCGCACGCACAGTAGCGTCGTTTGGAGACATTGCGGTGAGCGTGTTAAACCTTGTAAAACGGAAAAAGCAGAGCAAAGTTGGTGGGTTTTTCTTGATGTTGGTCGTGCAATAAATAACAAATAATAAATAATTTATTACATAAAAAGTTGTGTGTATTTTTAGTTGTCATTTTGCATTTTGATTTGCCTCACCGGCTCGTCAAAACACTAACCCGTATTACACAATTTTCGTGTAATAAATACAATACAATAAGTGTATTCGCTTGGTTTTATTAGCATATCCCAACAAGGATTTTCATATTATTTACAATCACAAGAGAAACTAAATGTCTTATGATTTTTAACTCGTGGATTGCAGATCTGTGAGTTATCATTTTTGCGCTTTATACTTTTACATATATTGTGTTGTATAACACCTGCATATTCCGGTTAATTTGTTATTACCATCTCAAAACGACAAATGAATGACCTATTACTTGCAAGAACAATTTTGATATAAAACTATCAAATAATCTCTTATTGCTGTAAGTTCGACAGTCAAATTATATTGGGCATTTCCTATGGCTTGAGTGTTTTTTGATGGAGATCTTTCTGGAATAAAATTTGTTTTTAGATTACCTTTATATGAGAAGGCAGAGCGTACTGTCGATTCCATTTATGGTTCTCCAACCAAGCCTCTTGTCTTGTACTTCTCATCTCCGTTTTGATACCACCATTTGTCAGTCATCATTTGCAATATAAAGGTATCAATCAAAACCAGTGGGACAGAGCTTTTATGTAAGGAGAGACAAGAACTAATTACACCCTTGAAAAAAGAAAGCATTAGATATTCGCATAGAGTGGTTTTCATAAACCCGTGAAGTACACTTTAGCGTATTAGGCACCGCTATACTCTAATTCCCTTGTTTTCTATTGTATTAATCTGACTATTACACTCGAGTACACTTTGCTTCACGTTCAATGAAAACCACTCTAGTCTTAATGACTGTTTGACATCAAAACATAGTGAAATTGCCTCGCGCAAGTATCGAATAACCACATACAGTTGTAAAAATTTACAACAACGGCAATAAAATATAATTTGCAATGGCAACATCAGGGGAAAAAGAATGGCTTTGCATTGGTGAATATTTTTGGGACGTTGAAAATCAACGTTAATTCTTTCTTGTCGAGAAAGAAAGAAAGAAAGAAAGAAGAAAGAAAGAAGAAAGAAAGACAGTAAGAAAGAAAGAGAGAAAGAAAGAAAGAGAAAGAAAGAAAGAAAGAACAAGTAGAGTGATGGAGTGATGGTAATTCAACTGAAATTATATCAGTGAAAGGAAAAATTCGACTTTTTTGAATCCTAAATTTCAAGATTTATCGGCAACATTTTGAATAAAACAGCTGTCTGATATTGTCTTTCATCACATCACAGCATGCGGGGAGGGGCTAATAACAAAAATAATGGAGAAACAAACAACTTTGTTTTGAAACAAAAACGCTTTCAATATCCGCTCTTCAACGAGTAGTATGATAACATGTTTTTGCAGCATTTAATCATACTCAAAACAAAAACCAATTCATATATAAATTTAGCTGGAATTTGCCGGATAGGTTTCTCACTGTATTGTATGATTTTAAACAGCTTATTTGTTATAGTTGTTTCGTTAAATTAAGAATCAGGATATTAATGGAGATTCCTGCCAAGGGAGTCTTAAGTGTTTGATAATTTTACTGCCGTCTATTCTTGCATATCATAAAATAATTGATATCTTTTTCTTTTGTGTTTTATCTTTATTCTAATCGTTTTATGCTCATTTCTGTTATTTACAATTTCTTTCTAACTTCCTAGGTTTTTAGAATTTATTAAATTTCGTGCCTGAAGTTATTATTGTTTTTCTATCCGTCATTTCTATGTACACTCTGTACATATATATGTCATTTCTATTTTACAACTGGCATGAGCTTTTTTAAGTAATTTTCCTTTGCTACCGGTATAGTGGTGTGCCATACCGAAATCTCGACTGGTAGGTCGCCCAGGCTACCGCGAGTCAACAAATAGGCAACGATGAAAACTCCAGCTTTTTGTGAACATTACACAGTCTATCACACTATTTGCGTGGAAAGTAATTAAGTTCTTTCGCTCTCCTAAACGAATTAGTTGAACTTTCAGGAAACAAACCTCGGAAACCACTCATCAAAATTTATATGATAGGCAATGAGAATGCTTTTTGTTGTCTGCGCTTACACGGAAACCACCTGTAATTTGAAGTATAGTTTATTTTAAAAGCATTCACTACTTCTACATGCTCCATAATGCCTTTTGTTTTTTGGGGGGCAACTATTATTATACAAAAGAAACAAAACGGCGTTGATGACAAAGCAGCATAAAAATCTTATAAAAATGTTTACATGATGACAAAACCAAACTCAAAACAAGTCTACAAACCTCTTGCAGATAATTTTGAAAGTTTTATTTTAAAAAGCGTCAATCTAAATGTGAGCTACCCCCCAAGGCGCAATGCATTATGGACATGAAAGTAGTCAAGAGAACTGCATGTAGTTTTTCTTTGACGTTAGTTTTAATACAAAACTAGATACAGTTACTATTTTGTCTTATTTGGCATTATATGATAGTGGTATTCCTTGTAGAACACCATTTTCACTTGATGGCAAAGTGTAGTTTATATTACAGTTATAGTACTTGATAGCTCTTGATTCCAAGCATCTTCAGTTCTCAATAAAAGAAGTTTAAACATTTCTTGCTTTTCATTCCATTTGGGCATTGTTTGAAGATACCAGAATCACGTTGTTCGTTTTCGAGCCATCTCCTACAGTGTTAGGCCTATACTTTATTGCTCTCCAAAGTAATGTTGGCTGGCCATACTCTGAAGGTTGTGTAACAGTGTAGGCCAAAGTCCAACCCATCACCAGCTCCACAAGACGAAATCCTGTCTGGAATATATACCATGGCCAGGGAGCAGGATTAAGAATTTTGGAGTACATTCCATAGACACCTTACCATGGAGTAGATCTGTACACTGCTGATCAGAAACCCAAACGCTGTGGTAGCCATGGTGATCTTTGCTACTTTAGTTACATTAGTAGTACGACCTTTGCTACGGTCACCTTGTGTAGAGTTGATTTGATTGAGCTGACATCTTGTTTGACGCGCTCTGTAGATGACTCTACCTCCACTGTAAAGAAAGGCAAACGAATTAAGAAATCCCCAGACGATGAAGAACGATTGGCATACTATTAAGAGTTCAGTCATGTTGGCCTTGAAAGCCACCGTGGTGTCAGAGATAAGAACGACAACGAAATGCAATGCGATGATAGAACTAACAAACGGAATGCTGTGGAGTTTCTTGAAGCCAAGTGTCATCTTGGAGACTTCTAGAAATGCGACATGAACCAGGCAAAAAGCTGCGGTCAAACATGGAAAAGCGATGCCAAAGACAGCCTTTGATACCCAAGCTTCACAAGCAAAGCCATGCTGAGCTGACTCGTAGGGATCTATCCACAAATACATCGCTCTAGATAACCCTAGTACAATCAGAAGGGAATTGACAGCAAAAAACAAAGGTCGTCGGGTGAAGGCTTTACTCTTATCAGCCATAACTATAGCAGCAAATGCATGTACTGCTAGCAGAGCAAAGGCAATACCAAGCCCTATCCAGTGTAGTTCCCATGCTGGACCCCATTGTAGTCTTGCTACTGGCCAGTCAGGACCTGGCTCTGGAGCTGGACCATCAGGTAACGTGGGTTTGGTGGTGGTATTGCTGCCGCTTGGGTTAACAGTGCTGTTGGTCATCTTGATAGAAGTGGACAGTGTGATTAGCCAGCCTCTATTTATACCACTATGACACCTTCATTTGCATTTACTAATGATATCTTGCCAACGCCAACTACCAACAAATCATCATTGAAATCGCTGGCCCTTTACTTGTGGTAGAAGAATCAATCTTAGTCGTCTTGGTTGAAGTCGTTGAGAGCGTCCAGTTGTAACAATCCCAAGAGCGTCTTGTTTATGTTGTAATCACTCTAAAAAAATGAAAAGCTAAATGAAACTTTGGTGTTGCGGATCAGAATTTCTTAGAACGGTAAAATATCCAGTTACATTTATACCAGTCAAGATATTGCTAACATATCTTATATAACGCTCCCAACTGATATATAACATCTATATATACGTCCACCGTGGCTTAAGGTGACTGACTACCTTGATGAAAAATGATGAAAACCTGTTCAAACCACAATTTTCTGGAGTAAAATACTATATTAGCCAACCTGAAACAAGTGATCGATCTGAGACGAAACTGGGTCAATACTACTCCAATATTACCTGTAAAGTGTGTCATTCGGCTGATGATATATCAATTTTTATCACAATTTATTTGGTCTCTGGTTTTAGACGTGGGATCTCCGACAAGAATTCAAGGTTTTATGAAATAAAAAAGTTGTTAGAAACTACAGTTGATTTATAGGAAGTGAGATAGACAGGCGTCATTATAATTGTTCCTCGATAGTGCGTGTTCCCAATCAATTATGACTGTCATTTCACGAACTTCTTACCTACCTCCTATACTCTAAATCAGTTTTGATTGTCGTGGTGTCCCAATAATTTCGATATCTTATACTGTTTCAAATGTCATAAAAAGATGAATTGATATAACTCTGATCATGAGTTCCTCATTATCCAGATTGCTCTAAATTTTAAATCCCCTCAAGGCAATACTTGACTCAAGAGTCAAAGTGCCATCTGCTTAATGCTTTTTCCTTTAACTATAACTTTCTTACTTATGTTTGAGTGCTACTTGGACGTAAATGTTTGATTTATCGCATAGTATGATGGATCCGGAGTTTGGTCACGTCGATCACTTTGCTTGTTATAGCAATATTGTGTATATTATTTTTAACCTCTTGCGTCAGCGACATCAACTTTTTTTTCATATTGAACAGAACTTTGTGTTTAATTCACTTTGTATCGTACCATTTCATTTTTCACTGTTTTTCGTTACTTTGTAGCTCCTAATAATTGATTTCCCTAATAGTTAATTTCCTATGCCCATTTTTTCTTCGTGCAATATGCAATCTATCAAATGCTAAGTGTTTTTGTTTTGTTTTTTATTTATTTGTTGTTTATTATTTGTTTTGTCTTGTTTTGTTTGTTTGTTTGTTTGTTTGTTTTGTCTTTGCCGTTTTCCTATTGATTTTTGGCTTTGATTTGACTTTTTCGCGGTTTTTCGTGAACTGTGTATACTGTGTATATGATACATATTTCGTATTATTACTTATTTTTCCTGTTTCCACTTTTTTTTCCCAGCAAGATAAAGTCTATCCAATACTTAGACGACATCTCCTTTTATGTAATTGGTTGTAATTGATGGCCAGAATCCTTTCATCCTTTTCCTCTCCTCAGAAATACAATCCATGAAAGTGGTTCCGCTTTCACATGTCTTTTTTAAAATACAATATTCCGGTCGATCCCCACTCTTCCATGTCTAGCTAGATTATCCATTTCCGTTTCGCTAAAAAACTACTACAATTTGACAATTAACCAATGAAAAGTAAATACTTACACCAAAACATACATATTTTTTCACGGAATGTTTTTAGGTAGAGGATGGTAGATCAACATATAATGTGGTATATATACAAGTAAAACTTGATCCTTGTTACAGCAAAAAATCGTGTGTCGAGTGATTATTTGCAAAATACTTAATGTAGAGGTAGTGAGTGTGAGAGTACAGTGTCCCCTAATTAGTGCGCAAGCGCTAGAAGACTTGGACAATTAAATAAACAATTATTTTATTAATTTATGATCCCCAGCTTCAAAGACATTTTGAATAAAGTCACAGTTTTATGTTTGTCTTGAACAAAGCAGATGGTTGATCATATATTCTGCTCACCGCTATTCCACAATCAATAATATTAATTTCGTTTTTCATAAAGCGGGAATTTTAACTTACCTTTTCTGTTACCTTCAGCTACTACCTCTTCACCCCTCCCCCTCCCCCTGGCGCCCCCTCGCTACGCAACTGTTACGAGTTAAAAACAGTCTATCGAAACATAATCTTGACCTTTTCTATACGAGCAAGGGAAAAAACTGTCCTTTTTCCCTTATCGAGGAAAATGTCTTCGTGAGGATGTGGCTCAAAAACTGAATTAAAGAGCTAGCAAATAAATGAAACATACCTTATTTCACACTACAAATGTCTTCAAGTTATTACACACCTTGCCCGATATCGTCGTCTCCGGCCAGAACTTGTTCAGTTAAGCCTTTGACTGAGGATTTCATCCGATTAAACCATGGACTCGCCTATTTCAATACTTCTAAGCAGCTCGGATAGTTCTATTTATCTAGTGCGACACAAGGGAGCTCTATTTGTCTATCCATTGGGATAGCTCGGTATATTTGCTCTAACGCAATACAAGCGTTTCATTAAATAGACTTTCATCATCTATATGGGCTTTACTCAGACGAACAATTTCATTACGTTTTCATCAATCATGTCATTAGATTTTTTTCATTAAATTGCAAAGGGCTTATAAAAAGTAATCATTCTTTCAATCGATGACCCTCCGCCATGGCGGCGCGACCTCCACTAAACTTACAAAAGTTATTTTATTTCAATTGTTTCATTATTAAATTAAAATCCTTCAGTTGAAGTGAAAAGAAGAAATGCTTTCCCGAAGTAAAACACTTGATCTCCCCGTGGAAGCAGAATAATCAATAATGAATAACGATTTGAGAATGCCTTGGAATAATGAGTTATTGCATCTGAAACCCAAGGAATAATGAATAATGACAAGATGAAAAAAAGAATAATGAATAACAGAAAAATTAGAAAAAGAATAAGGAATAATGGGAAACAGTTAAATGAGGCATTCTTGAGAAACCTTCTTTGGGAATAATGAATAATGGTAGTCCAATTATTCTGCTTCCACCCCCGGTTAATTAGTCAAAATCACTGGGAGTTTACCACAGGTAACCCAGGCTACTCACTTGTAATGAGAATGTATATATTAAATAGATTTCCTCCATAAACTGAAAACTTAATTGCTAAGTTATGTAAAAAATGTCATAATATTTAAAAGCAACTGTATGTACCGTCTTGTCTGAAAAGTTCTTGATTTTAAGAGTTTTAGGACGATTTTAGGTACGCCCCCCTCTTTGGCATACCTAACTGAAAGAGACTAGAAGAGTGATACCTAAAATCACTAAAAACACTTAAAATCAGAAACCTCTAAGACAAGACGGCAAATAAAGTTGTTTTAATATATTCTCAGCTTTATCTTAGCAATCAAGTTTTCAGTGTACGGATGTATTTATCATATACATTGTCTCAGTTAATAGCTTGGGTTACCTGGGTCTTTTCTAGAATTATTTTATTGAAAAGTTATGATATTAGTAACATTTTAATAAAATTCATCAGTTGAAGTGCAACAAATTAAAAGCCGAAGAAAGACTTGCCGGACACACTAAACGCACTGACGGGATCGTGTCTCTTCTAGAGTTAAATTTTTTAATTATTTCCGGAAAACCACGAGGTTAAAGTGGATAGTCGACTAGATGAAAGACTTGCCAGACTTATACATTATTGGTGTACGAAACCACACGGTGTGCTGTCTAGTTTAATGTCCTTTCTCCTCAAAATATTTCATTGAAAAGTTATTATTTTTGACGAAACCCACACGGAGTTGTGTTACTTTTTTTTCCAAATTATTTTAGTAAAATTTTATTAGTCCTGTCTTGTCTACGGTCTTAATTGAAAATATTTTGTTTTTATACCAAACCCACACGGAGTCCTGTCCATCAAAAGTCTTTACTGTTCAAAGTATTTTATTAAAAAGCTATTTTTTTTTACACACACGGGGTCCTAATCTTGTCTGCAGTGACAGCCTCTTGTCTTCCAGAATAACTGCAAAATATAATAGAACTCGATTTAATTTAGGCTACACGGTCGTTAGCCTACTAAATTTGAAAACGTTTTCCCCTATTTTCGCTATCTACACTTAAACGGCGCTTTCTTAAACAGATGAAAAGTGCCGCTCTTTATTGTATTGTAGAAGGGTAAACAGTACAAAAAAGATGCGTTCGACTTGATCGCACCGATATTGCCTGCGCAGCCTTAGACTAGAAAATTAAGGTAATGTTTAATGTTAAATCCAAATAAATGAAATGGAAAAAGCCTTTTCAATGGGTATTTTGAGAGGATTATATTTATTATTTATTATTTATTTAAGGATTTGTACAGATCAGTACAGGTGCATGATAGAGTGGATTTCGTATGACTGTGAAAACGGCACGGTCACGGCACGGTTACGGCATGAATTTCGAATGTTTTTATAGACATCACGGCATTGACACGGCCACGGCACGGCGCGGTCCGTTTCACACTCATACGAAATCTGCTCTAAAGAACAAAAGGACATACGTCCCCTACAAGGTTCAAAACACCTAACCCAACCCCATAAAATTCAAGTCCATCCCTACCCCAATAACAAAACGCGACAAACTGTTTAAGCCATGAGTCAAAAAAGAGCGCATTCAATATGAGCACCAACGGTAGTAGAAGCAATAGGGAACAAGGGAAAGAGGAATGCTGAACTTATACTGAAGGCGGTCAATTTCCTAAAAACAACAACAACAACAACAACAACAACAACAACAACAAGTGCTAAAAATAAATAAATAATAGTTACTTTTATCAATATAAATTAACAGCAAGTAAAGAGATGACGGCAATCTAACCTGTGAAATCAGCCGGACACAGAAGAAAACTGATGGCTGAACAACAAGACAACGAGTATTTCACGGTTAAAATTGCAGTCACTCTCTACTAACAAGAACATGCGGTATAAATATTTACTCTTCTACACTTGGGACAAATAATCTTGTATGAGCGATTTATCTGTAAAGTCACTCTAACTGATGGCAATTAAAATCCAGAGAAATTACATTAATAGTAGCTACTGATTAAAAATAAGTAAAAATAATATATTTTGTTACAAGATAGGCGACCACCAGTACAGTCCAGTTGCATACAATTGAGTGAAAAGAGTAGCACGTACGAAATCTCTTTCTCACTTTGTTACTCGATTGTGCGTTACTGAGTAACCCTCTCAACAGGAAATGGTCTTCCTGTGGCAGCGAGGAGAGACTGGGAAGGAAGCAAAAAATAAAAGGGAAAGTAATTGCTGGATCTCAACCATTCTTTTGAGAATCCAAAGATAAAGAGGCGAGTATAGGCATGCTTGATAAACGAACTTTTAAGCTTACGCATGAGTTGAACACAATGATAAATAATAAAATATTCAGAGAAACATGTATATACTCACCGTCGAATTGACATTTCGGGTGTTCTTCATGGTACAACGTCCACGAGCCGTCTTCAGCTTGGTTGCTTTGCTACGAAGAATAATTATCTCTGGTCCTAATAACCATTCTGATGAAACGGCTCTCACAAGAATAGCAGCAATGTCAGTCAATTCTGTCGTAAATATGTGACATGTTACAGGTATTGATTAATATAAAGTAGAAAATTTACAATTTTCTAAGACAGATTCAGGGAAGCACACACATATATAGCTATCATAGGACTGAAAGTGCATTTTCCTAGATGTTTCATAACTTTTCATTCTCTTATTATAGGAAATATCTGGGAAAATGTAATTTGAAGTGCACGTCATGTTGAACGCAAACAGTACAAAACAGTACTATCTAAACAGTGCCAAATAGCACTAATTAAACAATGAAAAACAAAGGATTTTGTATGCGCTATTTAAGGCGAAAATCGTTGCGGCATCGCGATCCTTATTTTTCGATTCAGTTCATCTTCTTTGGGGTTTTTGTCCTTTGTCGGATCCGTTAATCATCCTTGGGCGGAGCTTATTTCAAATTAAGACCCAATTAACCAATGATTGAACGAATTCACATAAGCGCCGCCTCCAAGGATGATGGACGAATCAGAAAAGACGAAATTCTAACCAAAGTTGGAAAAATTCGGTCGCGATGCAACGGTATCGCAGTATTATATGTAGTTACTAAATTGCTTCATGGTTTTATTGTTTGCACTCTAGTTGTGCAATTTAGTTTATTAATAATCCAATAGGGTTAGCTGGCTCGTACGCTTGTTTAGCTTTGTTTGTGTATATTTTATTTGACATCGTGTTATAAGTGGTCAAAATCATTTACAAACGATGAATCCTTGAAACAATTGTGACGTGAGCGGATAATGACATTAGCTGTCCAAGTTGAAACAGCGCCAATTTTCTATTTAACCATTCATGGTAATGTTGGACACTGTGACTTCATCAATTTGTAGAACCTTGCTTTTTATGCTCTATATGGTTCGCCCTCTAGACCACTTGATTTGAAAACATTTGCAGTACACAAACAAAGTAACAAAATTGACTTGATTGATTTTGCTAGCGGAGGTAAGTGTTGAATTTGCTCAAATAAATAGGATTTTAAGAGTTTAGAAAAAAAGAGATAGCCGGAATGGCTACAGCGTAATTTAAACAATAGTTACGACTGATCCATGGTAGAAAGGTTGAGATGGTTAGCCTACGATTGATAACCAAAATGTTAGACTGTGAGTTATAGCTCGAGTTTTTTCTGTAAATCGTCTATGATTGCTGAAGCGCCGAGTTGACGCGCGTTCTTTGATGAAGGAAAACGAAAATAAGTCAAATTGTTTTAGTCTGGGGACAAAAGCATTTCAATTCGATCTTAATTGTATTAGTAAAAAACAAGCTGTTTTTAAGAAAAGACAGCCGGTCAATCGACTTTGTTTTTGGTCCTTTTCGCTGCTATTTTTACTATTTAGTTAGTTTCATTTACTACTACTTTGAAAATATCCTCATCAGATATTTTCTACTACATTAATAACGTTGATCAAATATTACACTTTCCGCCCCTTTGTCCTTGGATTCAACATTCTAATGGCAATTTTCCCCGATCAGCTAAGTTATTCGTAAAGTTCACGCCATGCAAGTTTACCAGCTGCTGCTTCATTGCGTGATTCCAAGGATGACCATATTGTCGTTTTTATACATTGATTTGTCAATCCTTTATTTTTTCTCTTGTTCCTGTTTCAAAAGTTCTTTTGTCTTGTTCTTTCATCCGAATTTCGGCCTAGTCATCTCTAGTCATCATCTATAACTCAAGACGCGGAGGTTACGATCATCAATCTATTTTACTAGCTGTTATTGTTGCTATTTTGTTTATGTGTGTGTTGTTAATGTGTACTGATTTATATATAAATCGGAGTGAAAACCACGGATAAAACACTTGAAAACGCTGTACGTATCTAAAGTGGAAAAAGAATAACGAATTTAATTTTGTTCACATTTATTAATCACTATCTTCATTTCCTAACGGAAACACAAACATCTTCCTCAATTTCCAACCTAAATATCTGTGGTACCTGCAAAATTAAGTTTTGATTCTTCTTTCATACCCGAAGCTAATTACCCAGCAATGTCTATTCATTGCTAGCTGCCATTGTCATCAATCGACAAGTATCGGTCCATACAAAACAAGATACATTTATGTGATATATACTTAATCATTTATTTGTCTAAACTGTTATGTATAAACTAAAAGAAATGAAATAAAATCTTACATTAAGAAAGATTGTAATCTCTGAAATTGTTTAATTTTTAGAGCGATAACGACGCGCTTGTCAACGTTTTTCGACTGCAAACGAAACCAAGATGGGCGGCAACGATCCAACTCCCACAAGTGAAGGCTCAGCTCCAGAGCCAGGTCCTGACTGGCCAGTAGCAAGACTACAATGGGGTCCAGCATGGGAACTGCACTGGATAGGACTTGGTATTGCCTTTGCTCTGCTAGCAGTACATGCATTTGCTGCTATAGTTATGGCTGATAAGAGTAAAGCCTTCACCCGACGACCTTTGTTTTTTGCTGTCAATTCCCTTCTGATTGTACTAGGGTTATCTAGAGCGATGTATTTGTTGATAGATCCATACGAGTCAGCTGAAAATGGTGTCCATGTTCATTTGGGAATCCAGCGATTTCTTTTCGGAATCGCTTTTCCATGTTTGACCGCAGCTTTTTGCCTGGTTCATGTCGCATTTCTAGAAGTCTCCAAGATGACACTTGGCTCCAAGAAACTCCACAGCATTCCGTTTGTTAGTTCTATCATCGCATTGCATTTCATTGTCGTCGTGGTCTCAGAAACCATTGTGGCTTTCAAGGCCAACATGACTGAACTCTTAATAGTATGCCAATCGTTCTTCATCGTCTGGGGATTTCTTAATTCGTTTGCCTTTCTTTACAGTGGAGGTAGAGTCATCTACAGAGCGCGTCAAACAAGACGACAACTCAATCAAATCAACTCTACACAGGGTGACCGTAGTAAAGAAGGTCGTACTACCAATGTAACGAAAGTAGCAAAGATCACCATGGCTACCACAGTGTTTGGGTTTCTGATCAGCAGTTTACAGATCTACTCCATGGTAGGTGTCTATGGAATGTACTCCAAAATTCTTAATCCTGCTCCCTGGCCATGGTATGTATTCCAGACAGGATTTCGTCTTGTGGAGCTGGTGATGGGTTGGACTTTGGCCTACACTGTTACACAACCTTCAGAGTACGGCCAGCCAACATTACTTTGTAGGAAAATTCAACATACACGAAGTGAGCGGGTGGTAGAGTGCTCAATATCAACGGCTATGATATCCTCAAGAAATGTTCAAGCTAGAGACAGAATTCCCAGATGAAGTCGCGTGGCGTGACTGTTGCTCTCACCATATTTTGACGTCTGTGCATCTATTAGAGCACACGGAAAATGGAATCTGTTTATTTCATATAATATTAATCGCAACACTTCAACCAATCGGAGCGCACGTATAAGATTCTGTGATGTCATCTGTGCGTTTGGTACACACTGGAAACTTTTTCTCATTTCCCATGATAGGAAATATCCAGGAAATGTGTAAGAAAATGTATTTTCCTACATTTTATCCAGTTCCTATCATAGGAAAATGAAATTTCCTAGATATTTCCTATATATTTCCTATCATAGGAAATGGGCAAAAATTTCCAGTGAATTATTATATAAATATTTAATCATAACACAAGCAATTAAAGGGCTAAGAGAGCATGTTCATAATTCTACATTAATAAAGGTACTTGCGCATGTAATATATTATGGAAAATTCCTCGACCTCTATTAGTGGAAAAAAAATTGAAACCCTTAATTATTCATTACCATATGAAGTCACTGTTTTTATAGCCCGATTTGAATAAAAGGAGATTGCCAAATAGATAGGACTTCCAATACACACGTGACTAACACCGCGGTCAAATGTTTTTCAGCCGAGGAGGCCTAGTTACAAGTTAAGAAAACGTTCGGCAAAAAAAAACGAAACTTTAACAGCAAAGCCTAAGCTCAAACCTTAGTGTACAAGCTTTATGTTTTGTAAGATAATAGAGTACTTCAGTTAATAAACAAACACGAAGATGCGTCACCAGTTCAAATTCGATTTTGCCGATCCCTAAAGCTAACATTAAGACCACTTTAGGTCACAGATTTATCAAAAAGAAGAAAATAGCTAAAATAAAGATTTTACGATACCTGAGGATATATGTTTGCTTATTCTATATTTGAACTATACGATAGGATAAAAAAACTCCTAAGTGGCAACAGAGTTAACTCTGGTGGCAATAATACGTATATGGGGTTCCTGTGGTCAAAACGTGCTGCAAAAGCCCGCGAAATCTGGCGCACGCGCAGATATTTGACCACGGTGTGTTCACGTCATACTTTTACGTTCTTGCATGCATGCGTATTCCTTGCTGAAAATGGCAAATTATAGAGAAAATCCGTAGAAAATTGCCTTCTTTAAACTCAGAAGAATCTCACTATGGATTTTTCAACTTATTGAGGAAGTATCTTTGGTGATTTATGAAGAAAGTTCGTGATTCGACGGCCTGTTTGGTGGCGCCAAAGTTCAAAATTGTCTTCAGTCAAATTCACGAAAGTCCATCTTGAATCATTAATTGTGAGCAGAACGTTTGGAAAACTGAACAAATAGTAAGTAAATATATCCAGTGATATTCATTATAGCCCACTTTGCTTTAAGGAGCTTGAAATATTTTATTATTACTGAAAATTATGATCGTACCGTGACGGAATGATATGCAAATTGCGTGATTTATTGACATCTAGCATCACTCAGTTTTAATTATCTCAAGGATTGAAGTTTGAATAGCCCCAAAATTTCATTATCAGATAAATGTCTAAAAAAGGTTCTTTCTCGATGTAAAAGTCCCAAATTTTTTTTCAATACTAGTAGACTTAATATTGTAATACCAGGTTTAGGAGCCCAGACTGCAGATACATTTTCAATACTAATAGACTTATTAATATTTTAATACTAGGTTTAGATGCCCAGACTAGAGATATATTTTTAGACTTGTGGTTTCCTCCCATCTTACAATTAATACCAGGTTTAGATCATGGACTTTATGGTTCCAGCTTTTAGGTCAGCCAGGATCGATGCTCAACTTGGGACAGCTGGGACACCCGGGACATCCGGGACATCTGGGACAACACAGGGCTCCCAATATCATTCAATTCCACACTGAACTTGGGACAGCTGGGACACCCAGGACATCTGGGACAACACAGGGCTCCCAATATCATTCAATTCCACACTGAACTTGGGACAGCTGGGACACCCGGGACATCCGGGACATCTGGGACAACACAGGGCTCCCAATATCATTCAATTCCACGATTAACTTGGGACAGCTGGGACACCCGGGACATCCGGGACATCTGGGACAACACAGGGCTCCTAACATCATTCAATTCCACAATTAACTTGGGACAGCTGGGACACCTGGGACATCTGGGACAACACAGGGCTCCCAATATCATTCAATTCCACGATTAACTTGGGACAGCTGGGACATCCGGGACAACACAGGGCTCCCAACATCATTCAATTCCACGATTAACTTGGGACAGCTGGGACACCTGGGACATCTGGGACATCTGGGACAACACAGGGCTCCCAATATCATTCAATTCCACAATTAACTTGGGACAGCTGGGACATCCGGGACATCTGGGACAACACAGGGCTCCCAACATCATTCAATTCCACATTTAACTTGGGACAGCTGGGACATCCGGGACATCTGGGACAACACAGGGCTCCCAATATCATTCAATTCCACAATTAACTGTGGGACAGCTGGGACATCCGGGACATCTGGGACAACACAGGGCTCCCAACATCATTCAATTCTGCTCTTAACTTGGGACAGCTGGGACATCCGGGACATGTGGGACAACACAGGGCCCCCAATGTCATTCAATTCCACAATTAACTTGGGACAGCTGGGACATCCGGGACATGTGGGACAACACAGGGCCCCCAATATCATTCAATTCCACAATTAACTTGGGACAGCTGGGACATCCGGGACATCTGGGACAACACAGGGCTCCCAATATCATAAAATTCAGTTTGTTTGGATAACTATTTGTTTGGATAACTATTAAATGTTTTTGTTGTTGCAGTTTTAGACTTGAACAATCCCTGTTAATGTAATTAACAATTATTTCTCAAAGACTTTTCAAATATTGTTGGTCACAGGGATTGTTCAAGTCTAAAACTGCAACAACAAAAACATTTAATAGTTATCCAAACAAATTTTATATTGGATTTCAATTTAATTAATTTCAATTAATAAAGTTGATTATAATTTGATTTCAATTTAATTAATTTCAATTAATAAAGTTGATTATAATTTAATTAACCGAGTTTTAGGATCGACTCATTTAGTACGACGTTTGCCCTAGCCTGTCGAACTAAATTGTTTGGGGTCGACCTGAAATTCCTCAATAAGTACGGCTCAATTAAGTACGACGTTTGACCTCAGCCTTAGTGGTGATATCTCATCTCCTTCAAACACAAGAAAGAAATGTCAATCCCCAGGCCAACTCATTAAATATGGGGCTTTCCTGGGTCTAACTTGGGAATCAGTTCTAGTTTTACAAGTTTGGGTATTACAGATTTCCCAGGTTGAAACAGGAAATATAGAACAGATTTCCAGGTCAGACCCAGGGAAGCCCCGACTTGGAAGTGACGTTTTTTTCCTGTGAAAGTTCACTGGGTGGAGGGAACCTGCTTTCTTTTGCTACCCCAAAATTGCTTAAAATTCAAAAACCTGTAAATTATTAAGTGATGGTCAAAATTCAACAGTTATCATTTCTAAATGATTCCATTATCTAGCTATTTAAATTGGATTACTTAGCATATTTTGATTTTTAGGAAGCCTTTCAAATATGCTGGATGAAAGTGCTCTAAAAAGCCAAAGAGCTTGGATTCGACATCACCCTGGTTCACTGCAAAAAGCAAAAAGTAAGGAATTAAAGGAGTAGTCATTATTTAGTGTTGGGGGGGGGGGGGGGTGATGGCAAATGGGAGAAGTTCACCATTAAAACTTTTTGTCCCCCCCCAAAAAAAAACATTGAAGTACACTTTTTAATAGGCCCCTCCAATAGCATGGTAAAACTTTTTACACCCCCTCCCCCTCAAAAATCCTCTGGCAGATAAATACCTTATTCTTAATTCTCAATAATGGAACCAGCTGGCAAGAGAGAGAGAGAGAGAGAGAGAGAGAGAGAGAGAGAGAGAGAGAGAGATTGGGAAAATCATTATAAATATTTGCATTAGAAAAGATTATTTTACATGAGTCTCAATTACAAGATGCTCAATGATTACTTTGAATCCATTAGAACAAGGGTGGCCGAGTGGTTAGACCGCTTGCCTCTCACCACTGTGGTCCCTGGTTCGATACCCGGACGGGGCGCTTCATGTGAGTTGAGTTTGTTAGTTCGTTCTCTCCCTTGCTTCGAGGGTTTTTCTCCGGGTCCTCCGGTTTTCCTCCCTCCGTAAAAAATCAACATTGTGAGTTGAGTGTTGTGTGCTAAAATAAGAAATGTAGTGGTAGTGAGTGTGAGAGTATAGTGTCCCCCAATTAGTGCGCTAGCGCTAAAAGACTAGGACACTTAAATAAACAGTTATTTATTACACTGACTTAAGCTACATGCAGCAAATACATTAGTAGCACAATATTGTTGAAGTTTGACTTAGCTGGCTTATTCTTACTCGTTCCCACCTTCCAAATTTGTCCACAGCTAGAATGTGTGGTTTAAGTTTATAGAGTACTATGAGTTTTCCTGTGTAATCTGATCTCCATGCACATATAGAAAATGACTGAACAAAGATCATCAAATTCAAAACAGTAGTATTGACAAAGCTTAGTAAATGAAAAGTTTAACCCTAATGTTTTTGTCCACCCCTCCCCCTTTCAAAAAAACTTTCTTGACACCTTGAATTTGTTGGAAATTTTTTTAACCAGGCCATTAAATTAAATTTTTTTAACCGGCCATGGTGAATTGTTGAATAATAGTACTATGAGTTTTCCTGTGTAAACTGATCTCACACACACATAGAAAATGACTGAACAAAGATCATCAAATTTAAAACATTAGTATTGACAAAGCTTAGTAAATGAAAAGTTTACCCCTAATGTTTTTGTCCCCCCCTCGTCCCCCACCCCCCCTCGTCCCACCTCAGAGAAATGGCTCGCACTGAAACATCGAAATATATTTTATAAAATAATTATAAAGTGATCGCTTATATCTCTCTACTGGGTTATAAACACTCTGTAAGACACAGAGCACTCAAAAAGCACTCGGCTATGCTTTATATTCCTCTTCCCATCGTGTTTATATCGCAGTACAGAGACATGCGTACGCGTTTTATAACAACTTATAATTTGTTGCTTTGCCACAAGAGTATCTCTATACATGCAAAGAGTTTGAGTGTATAAGAATTACGATGGCTCGCTTGTTTGTATGTGAGTATGTTGCGATTATATTGTCTTTAGGGAGTGCACCTATGACACAGACTTGAAAATCGATCGTTCGAGCCCACACGAGCTACAGAATCATACACAGTGAGCGTGCGCAATGCAAAACAATGTATCACTTTAACACTAGACTAGAAAATGCTACAGCTAGTCGGTGATGTACGTGGACGTGAGCGTTGCACAAACCAGATACACTACAGATAAAGAGTAGTTGACCTTGATGGTCAGACATCGCATTAAAAAAACGTTATTAAAAACGAAGAAATATGAAGATTTATAGACAAAAAACAAAAAACAAAACAAAAACGAATAATGTCAAGGTAATAATATGAAGTAAAATTGAGTTGCCCAAATCTGCGAACAATGGGCCACATCTTCAATATCACAGAATTCTGAAAGAAAAAGTCACTATTAAAAGATAGCATTTTGTGTCCAGCCAAACAATTCATGCAATGACGTTTTGCAAATGGTGAATTTATACCATACAAGAGGACTTGATTAAAGAAAATGTCACTGTTTCTACCACAAAGATCAGTATTAATGCAAAAAACAAAATTCCAACCAACTACAAGTTTAAACAACTCTCTCTCCATTGACCTCGCGTCGATTTTGAAACACAGCGGCTTGCACGCACTGAATAGGTTGCCGAGAACAAACATTGAAAATTGTGGTGTGTAAAGTACATGATTGTGGTATGAAATCACATCACTTGCTAGCGAGTTCTAATCCTTCCCTTCTTTTCTACAATGGGAACAGATGCTACCAGTTATAATGCCTCAAACCTCAAGTTTTTTTAGGAGGTGACCAAGATTCACGAATGTTTTGTTTATAGGTGTAAGACGAGCTCTACAAAGGACTGAGCACCGACATTACTGGGTAGACATGATCACTTGAACTCGCGCAAATCGAAAATTCAGTACCACAGCTCTGTTGTCGAGAAAAGATAAGCAATATCAATATGTTGTACGTGAATGATCATTGAAGCCAGATTTACACGACAACCTTTTTATGGCACGGTACCCCTAAATCTTGGCACGCGGACCGACTATTGTGGGTACATCACCCCTGTTAGGACAATAAATGCTTTGTTCACACGATAATTGTTACGGCTGCCGTGCCAAAAATGATGGGTCCACGTGTCCAGATTAGGGATGCCGTGCCATAAAAAGGTTGTCGTATAAATCAGTTTAAATCTATTTAATATTAATTTAGTCCACAAAGTAAACCACACCTGTACGCACTACGCACTCTTTGTTGTGTTCTACCTCCTATCCCAGTATGCTTTGCCATAATGCAAATGTTTAAGTCAATATTAACATATAAAGTAGATAACAAAGCTCTAATCATATTTATCGCTTGTATACATATAACTATATATATTGCAAATCATATGATCTTGAAATGCTTTAACCTGCCTTTGCCTTAGTGATAAACTTGTCGTTGAGGAATTCCCAATTAAGCCTACTCCCTTTTTTGACTGACGTTGGATTATAAGTGCTGTAATTATGGCTTGTACGTCAGTATAGTATGAATATTAACATCTTTGTTTACTGTGTTCAAGGGCTTGGTGACAATGTGTCCAGATGAGCTACAAGCTTTAGGCAAGGTTGGATGGGCCGTAAATGCTAAGACTAGCTATTCAGAGAAAATCTTTTTTGAGAAGTCTTTAGATGTAAAGAGACGCATATTTCTGGTGAGACATTGGGTGAACAAAAGGTAGGTCGTGTACATGTAATATAGAGAGGGAAATCTCTGTAGATATCATTAATTGCTTGATCGTGATTTCATTGATTACTGATAAGAAAAACACTTAAGAGATTTATTACTTGATTGCAAGAATAGTCTTGTTTTTAGTAGATCATAGCCGATTTAATATTGTATTATAGCTTATTTAATATTGTATTCAACTTAAACATCTCAGATTTGTGTTATCTAAGAAGACTATGGATGTATAATGCACTGCAATGCACTATGGATGTATAATGCACTAGCTGGTTGGATTGAATGGAAAAACTTCCCTAGCGCGCGCTTTGATTCAATGAGAAATTACATTGGTTAAAAATATGATGACATTTACTATCAGATTCGTCTCTGACCACAAGTTCGAGTAATTTCTACGATAGCTTAGATTCCTTTTGAATAGAGTATTTTATTATCGACAAAAGAAAAATTGCAGTTGATAAGATGAATATCTAAAAAAAAATCCATAAAATCTAGTATGAAGACGGCAAACATATGGCTTTTTCGATGGGAGTGACAATAATCTTTTCTCCAATATGCTCAGAACAAATGTTTGTTAATTGGACAAGACGTGCTTTTAAATGCCTTTTAAGGTTAAGATTCATCTACAAGGAGAAACCTGAAGTAATCACTAGTGAAAAAACAAATAAATACAAAGTTGACATTCTGTAGAAACACGAGCAAACGAAACATCGAGAATTAAAGAAATAATATAATAAAGCTAATAATTGAAAACAGTAAATTAAACTGATTTTATTTCTCAACTGTAACATGCAAATACCTAACACCAGCTTTAAAAATAATTTTAATTTTGGATTTGATGTGTTTGTAATGATTGATAGAAAACCAATTTACCTTAACCATCAAATGCTAGGGTTAAATTACAAACCCATTACTTGTGGATATGACAAACTACGCTTGATAATTACTGGATCAAGTATTACTTATGGATCCAATTACGGCTCAAAAAAGCAAAAACTTGAACCGCAAATGGTTATTAGCTTTTCTTCTTTGAAACTATTTAGCAAATAACATCTTGGGATTGATGCTTTGATTCCCAGTGTTCAAAACAAATGTAGTAATCGGTTAGTTTTAATGAAGGAAACGGATAAATAAATGGATGGATAGATGAGATGAGTGAATAAATAAATGAGTGGCGGAAGAAAGGTTTCAAATACAAAAAAAAATCAATACAATTCTCCCATGATGCAATGCGCATCAGAAATCGTAGAGATGTTTTCAACATTATTCCGTGATGCAATGCGCGACTGAGATCGTTGAACTCTCTTTCAACACGTCAAAGCACTACTGACACTTCCATATATATACCAGCATATAAAATTGAATGGTAAAACTAGGGAATAATATATTTGATCCGCCATGCCAATCATATATATGAGTTTTCTCGCGGATATTACAAATGAAATTGGAAGTCAGACAAATGTCGTATCCACTGAATACGTAGGTTCTCAGAAGACTTCGGCATGTAATTCTTAGCCACGACCTTTACTTTAGTCTGTACACAAATAATCTATCCAAAAGACCATTATTGTGGTTTCTTGCCTTGTGATTATCCATAATACCTTGCGGTCATATTTTTGATGGTCGATCATGTTTTAGAACACGAAATATTTTACCAATTATGTTTATATCTGAATATTTCTTCACAGTTCTGTTATCTTTATTTTATATTTTTGCTCCACTGTTTTGACCTCCTCACTGCTATATCCCCTGCAGCCTTGATAGCAAAGAGTACAACGGATGGTACGTTATCTCTAAATTCCCATGGAATGTTTTATTTTCGCGAAATCCTCATCAGTACAATATTGAGAAACCAAAATCTTCAAGAAAGGACGATAATAGAGTAGGAATTGCAGTCGCTAACAATAATTAAAGGTATATAGCTTGTTAAAAACATATATTGTTACATTATGTGAATTCACGGGATTATTACCCTTCTGGCTGTACAAGGAACAGGTGTTGATAGATTCTTTAAGTGATAATGTTACAGTAACTCTTTATAGACGTAGTACTCTATAGAAGGTATACGTGTGCTTTAAGACTTCTCGGTTGATGAACTTAATCGTGCTAATTATTGAATTGTGAACGAGACTATAATTCAGTAAGCTCGTTCGTAATTATAGTTTGCTATTGTGTACACTGCTATTCATAGAGAGATCATGGCAGATTTGACGCTCTAGTTAAAAGCTGTGGTTTTGATTTAATCACCGAAAAACAACACAGTTCGCATGTAATACTTCAATATACGACACATCATTGAGTTAAAATTTTGCTTTCTGCGTCTGTAGAAAAGCACAAAAAGTCTGTTTATTCTCAGATCCTCCATTTCAGTTTGTGCACTAGAACGTTTTTGATAGAACCACTTAGGTCAACGTGTGAAAACATCTCATAGTTTGTATTAACACTGAAATAAGGTATGAACTTTGCTTTTTCGTATTTCAGCCAGAAAACGTACACACAGCACAAAAAATTGAAAGTTTAATCTAAGATGGCAGTCATAATAACCATTTTTTGACAATGGTGTAATTACTTAGGGGTATTACTACTTTAGCTAGTCGCTATCTGACCGCTCATTTTGACAAGTATTGTTTCAATTTTAACGATCCATTTAGACCCCAAAATCTTTTGCGATAAATTTAATGCACTTAGCAAACTTTTACTAAGAACAAATAATAGTCTTATCATAGCAGAAATAGTTCAAACAGTCGTAAATGAGTTTATTCAATTACAGATCACGAGTAGGTTGACATACAGAGCTGGTAAGTAGGCAAGATTGACTCGTTTGTCATGCTTGTGTGGCTTTTTATGAACCTCATCTCATATAAGAAGACATTGTGGGATGTTGTTCAACCTTCCGGTCAAACCTTTTCTGTTCAATCGTTTAAATGCCAGGATTTTAGTTTTAACGTTTTATGACATTCAACTGATAAACTTAAAGCTAATAGTACGCAATTTCCCCACCTTTCTCCATAAGTGTTTTACGAGTATAAAGTTCATGTTGCGCAGATGACAGAAAAGCCGAAACAGGTGTGTGGTGCGGTCAGCTAGGATGGCGTACTCACCCGCGCTTGTCGTTGATTGTGATCTTGTCGTTGATTGTGATCTTACAATCCTGTCATTGATTATTACACTTTTGCTTCGAGTTCTTTCTGTAGAGCAGTTTTCGTATGAGTGTGAAACGGTGCCGTACCGTGACCGTGTCAATGTTGCGATGTCTATAAAAGCATTCGTTGGTCATTCCTGCTGTAAAACGTTCCGTGTCGTGACCGCGCCGTTTTCACAGTCACTCATACGAAATCTGCTAGCTATAATTATAGTGTTTGTATAAAAACTTTGACATAGGGACGCGAGAGCACTGGAACACACACACTCGGACATATACATCAGTCTAATACTCAACTCATAAAATATCTACCGAACTCTATACTAAAATTATTGAAACCGCGACCCAAAGGCTAACCCTATCTTATGTCTCTAGCGTGAATACGGTACCTCTTTCATATACCTCTGAATAACACCGGGAGCTTGTTGGGTGGAGCCTCCTCGTATCGTCTCCCGTATAGGGAGGTCCTCTCTATACCCTGCTATACGAGCGGGTTTCTTACAGGGAAATTCTCCTCGTTAGTTTTTTGTATTTACTGATTGAAGTAGGAAACTCCCTAAGGATTCACTCTTGAGAACAAAAAATTAACATAAAGGATTGGAGTCTTAGTAAAACTGGCTGCCTAACATAGACTGAGGAATTGTGAACGAGTTTTAGTAAAACTGGCTGCCTAACATAGACTGAGGAATTGTGAACGAGTATTAGTAAAACTGGCTGCCTAACATAGACTGAGGAATTGTGAACGAGTCTTAGTAAAACTGGCTGCCTAACATAGACTGAGGAATTGTGAACGAGTCTTAGTAAAACTGGCTGCCTAACATAGACTGAGGAATTGTGAACGAGTCTTAGTAAAACTGGCTGCCTAACATAGACTGAGGAATTGTGAACGAGTCTTAGTAAAACTGGCTGCCTAACATAGACTGAGGAATTGTGAACGAGTATTAGTAAAACTGGCTGCCTAACATAGACTGAGGAATTGTGAACGAGTCTTAGTAAAACTGGCTGCCTAACATAGACTGAGGAATTGTGAACGAGTCTTAGTAAAACTGGCTGCCTAACATAGACTGAGGAATTGTGAACGAGTTTTAGTAAAACTGGCTGCCTAACATAGAGGAATTTAGCGTTTAGTGTTTTAAACAATTGTTTGACCTAGCTCCACCTAATCATCTATTTTTTAAGATATTCTTCCCTCATTAAATCAAGCTCTGTACTAAGTGTTTAAGCATGTTTAAGCGTATCCAGTATTAATTATGATTACGCTAAAAACAATTTGTTCTCATTTAAACCTATATGTTTGACATTTACTAGACATGAACTGCCAGTAATATATTGTTCACCTTTAAGCCATCAGCTCTTTAATAAGAGGATTTTTTTTGGCGTGGTAAACTTATGTTTTCAATTTCCCATAAAAAATCAACATATATTGAAGAGTAGTTAAAAGATGCGTGCCCTGCTGATTTGTTAATCTCAAGAACAGTGTAAGTGGAGACGAGAGAATCACTTGAACGGCCATTAGTATGTCACGCGTCCAAGGCGGTTAGACTCCTTCACATTTAAAAAAATACGATAAATACAGTAAACTGTCGTGATCTTGTTTACAACCTATGGTTATAATGACGTCACTGGGATTTATTTCTAATTATACGTCATGCACAGACACACAAACTTTGTTGTCATGGGAACCCATCACAAACTTAACTCAATTCTTGTTTATGTTTCCAAATGAAAATCCGCATTAAACTCCCCTACATTTTGCTTATGTTGGAGAAAATCATTTAGTTTTAACAAAATTGAGACATCTTCAAAATATTGCTATTTTTAGAAGTATTGCCAAAATGACTTTAATGACCACATGCATCGCGCTGAAAGGCATAACCAAAATATATCATGGTAAATATAATTGAATTAAAACGCCAGAAATTAACAGCAAAATAGATTTCCATAAATGTTTGAAGAACATTCGAAGGAATGATCAAGGTTAGTGTTCTTTTTTTTCATGAGCTTCGCAGATTTAGAAATTCGAAGCAGTAATCACAAGTGAATGCGCAACATAAAAATCATACAAATTGTATTCTTCCATGCGTGATTATTGTAAAATACAAACATCAAAATTAATTACTTTTCAATTTGTGTCGCAAAATCTTTGAAGTAAAAAGGAAACAATCGAAATAATGATCAGATACTATTCACGAACATTCGAGCCAAGCATCGAATGATCTTTTTTTCGTACATGAATTGTTTCTAACAACTTTTAAGGCGGATATTTGTGTTGTGCTGCTTTGAAAACATAATTTCATAGGAAATTGTGCACAGCGCGTTTAAATAGGAAACCTTTAGAAAGATAAATCATAAATCAATTAAAGTGTCAACTCAATACAAACCACTTTCAAATCTTTTTTATTCTTGACAATGATTCCAAGAACTACTAGATACAGGATTAATCTTGCCTTTTAAAAGGACGAAAGCAAAATTTTGAAAAGCCGTAAAAATGCGCCTTTTTTGCTTCTGTTTGTTTGTTAAAACTAGGCTTGTTTTCTAAGTTATTCAACTGCTATTTTTATTTCTAAGGCAACGTTTTTAAATAAGACAAAAACACTAGACAAACTGAAACAAGGTGTATCCTATCAAAATACGAGAGTTAAATGGCCGGAAACTGTGGCTTGTTTTCACATGGAACATCAATTTAGTGAGAATAAATGGAATACCCGTTTCCCGTCTGACAGTAAGTTGTGCGTTGTTGTTGTTTCCTCTGAGAGGGTGTTAACGCTATCTGTTCATTCAGTTATCTTGGGGATCGTGAAGATCGGAATAATAACGATTGTTTGAGGTATGGAAAGGTCGCAGTGACAGTAATTTGTGTAGTTAACGTGCTTACCCAGTGTTTAAAATGGTGACTATTGCGAAAGACATTTACCTTGGTTTTCTTATAAAACACGAATAGATTATCTTTGAGGAGGTAAGGTAGGGCAGAATTTTATGACATTTAGTTGTCTTCGCTATTGAACTAGAAACCACTGGAAATTGATTGTCACGTTTTTTTATACACTACATCTTTGTCTTCACTAAAATTAGTAATACACTTGGTACTCCTTCGTCGTTTTGGAAACCACTGGAAGAAGAAACTCCGTTATAGTTCAAAATCAGTTTTAATTGGTTGCATGTCCGCTCGATATATTGGTGTATTTCACCGAAGACATTTTTTGTTAAGTTCGCACTTATCCAGATAAATTTACAAGAAAATAAACGCTTTTTTGGGGGCTTCCTGGTCAGTTAGACCTTCGCTCTTTGTCTAACTAGAAATACTGTTTCGGTTAGAGAGCGGAAACGGGAGTCAAAAATATGCGATATTTTAGTTTTATCTGGATATGTGTGGACGTAGCATTGCCAGAGGTGCAGTGGCAAATGCAGTAGTTACTGTTGAATAATTAAGAACAAAGTTAGTATAGTCAGTCAGAGTAGCAAATCCCATCAAAGCAACTCACGCTATTAAACGACGAGTATTCTTTCGCTCGGTGAAATGATAAATGATTCCTTCCTCTGTCTCATTAGGTGGTCAAAAGATTGTAGGCATTTTTCCTGGTATTTCATGTTCATTAGATGTACTTTTCATCAACGGCCGATTAACGCCACCTTAAGTGACAGATTACTGCTTTTATCCGATTTGGAAAACGATTATTTCAATTAGCAGGGGACAGTTTTTCCTGTAGTCTTATTATCGTTTATCCCCCACATTAAGTTTTCAATACAAGTAAATAGAACTATAATTGCGGCATAGGGTTTTTCAGATGTTGATAACTTTTAAAAAAAGACTTTGTTATTCTAATATGCCATTTTAAGGACATTGACGGAGTCGTCGTCCGGTTGCCAGATTAGGGATGGACGATTAATCTGGGATTATATTCTTAAAAAGTAGCATAGTCTGAAAGTTTGTAGGCATTAGTGTAAAGACATAATTCTTCAACCAAAATTTATTCTTTTGGGTGTATTTAGTCTTTTGGATGTAGAATTTGCGCGCGCACCCTATGTAGTAGTTTTTCAACCGTCGAATGACGATATCAAATATCTTGTGCATCCATGGTCCCGTTTGTTCGAAAGACGATTAGCGTAAACAAATCTAAAGAAAACCAATCCTATTAAACCCAGGATTAGCGTTAATCGCACTTTGAACAACCGGGCCCTGAACTGAAAATGGGAGCATACCCCGAAAACTCGGATCGAAAGAATAAATTTTGGTTGAAGAATCACGTATTTGCACTAATTTTCATATCAACTGTTTTCCAAGTACACAAAAGACTTTAACTGCATGTGCTTGACGCGGTCATTTTTGTGTTCTAAATTACTGACATGAAATGGTAGGTCGAGTGATTTTATTTAGCCCTTGTAGGAGAGATGACTGTTTAGTTTGTAGTAGTTGATAAATAACAAAAGTAAACAATGGGTTTAGAGTCTACTACTGACTATTATGCGCACAATATTTTTCACGCGTTAAATAAAATCACTCTATAAATTATGCATTATAGAACTATTAAATTTACTATAAATAATTGAAAGGTGACAATAGAGCGATCATAAAAACTGTTATTTGTCAAAATGATACCAAAAATGCGTACAATAAAGAAACAGCGCTGTAGACACTGTTCTAATGGGAAAGGAAAGAAAGGAAAGAAAAATGTTTTGGACTCACAGCACAGGAAATAAACTCGGTAAGCTACAGTGATGCACGAACACTAACTATATACTAAAAATAGACTCATGATAATAATAGTATTAATCAGTATTTGGGATCAGAGAGATCACAGGCCATGGGATCATGGATCAGTTATTACTAGTTATTTAGGATCAAAGTAGAGTTTTGTCTGCTTAGGTCGATAGGATCAAGAATCAAATGTTCGGAGAATTTATGGCCATCAACCCGACTAAGTGGATAATACGCTCCCCGAATTATTACAAGTTGTTAAAAGTGAATAATGCGATTAATAGGCTTTTCTGGAAATGGGATGTAAATGCTTTCACTTGACCAGGATTTATATGTCCAGATTTATATCCAGGATTTATATGTCCAGGAAGAGGGCTCTAATCATAGGCGTTATCGTTGAGTAGAAGCTAATCTAGGTATTTTTACCTAAAACTAAAGTAATAATATTTCATACAACTGACATGTTTAACTTGTTACAATCGAACGAAGCAGGTGCAGTCAGGTTGTTCTAAGTGTTTCCGTTGGTTTGAACTTCCTTTGTATGTACGTGGTAGTGACGAGATAAAAAGACAATATTTAAGAACATCCTTGGCTTTAATATAAATCGAATTTTTTTACAACGTTCTTTGCTGTGAAAATAGGTGATCGTATTCTGAATGAAAAACGCAATTCAAAGTGTAAATAAGTAACATATCACATAAAATGCGGTTAATTGTCGTTGTAAGAATGTACACGATTTGCCCCTAAATTAAACAACTGGTTACGAACTAAGGTTCTAGTAAAACAATGTAATCACATCAATAGACCTTATTGGTTTCCCCGCTGTTTTCCCATCTCCTTGAGGAATAAAATTCTACGTTTCCGATGAACCTTCTTTAATGTCTCCCTAATCAAGGGATTTCAAGTAAAGAAACGTAACCTCCCACGAGGATTGTATTACCGGGAAAACATTGAATAAGATCTATTGTGATTACGTAATCTCTTAGTATAAAACAAACTATTAGCCGAGACAAACACTTTCCTATAATATACTTGTTTCAAGATAAAATATTCATAAATTTAAATAGAGCATAAGACAACCACGCTTATCCCACTTCTGTCACCCTTGATCTTCTAAACAAGATCCGTGCATTCAACCTCTGCGTAGTTTTGCTCTTATTCAGAGATCTGTTGATCATCCTAGTACCAGTACATACTATCACCCCACTTCTGACACCATACCAGCGGGTCGTAAAGAATTTAGAAACAAGCGCGACCTCAGTTACCATAGTGACACAGTGGCCCTTTATTAGCCACTTTCATACCGCGAAGACTGGGTACGAGTCCCTTAAACTTTGATGATGGCAACACAAAACTTATGTAGTGAGAAAGAGCACATCTTGCTGTATATAATCCCGAGGTTTGATGTTAATCGGATATACAATGAAACAGATACAGCAGTTCAAACATGCCAGATTTTACAAAGAAATGTATGGTTGTAGGGACAAATGTCCACAAATGTCCCTACAACCATACATTTCTTTGTAAATTCTAGCATTTTTGCACGGCTGTTAGTCATTCAATATTAAACCGATTAACACCAAACTTCGGGATTTTATATACCTCAATGTGCTCTTTCTAACTATATGGGTTTTGCGTTACCATCGTCAAAATTTGAGGAACTCATACCCAGTCTTCACGGTATGAAAGTGGCTAATAATATGTCTGAATATGAGTCAAATAAGTTCCCATCTTTTAAACTCTCAGTGATGCAACTTTTATATTGCGCATAGTTTTTGTCTTGTCCGTGTTGTCCTACGTTTTAATATCACATTGCGCATGCGTAAAACGTGCACGAGTTCACTCTTACATCATGGTACCATGCGGTTCTGTAAGACGAAAACTAGTATTGATACTTACACTAGTGCAGCACAGATATCCCACTTCTGTCACCATGCCGGAAGGCTAACAAAACTCATATATCTCATAAAGACCTGCGTTACCTTGGCGACACAGATGCACCCTTGGTATGTCTGTCATGGATATTCCTATCACATGAATTCCAGTTTATCAAAATCTCCAGTAAGATGACTTGTCTTTGTATCTTACTATAACTACCATGGTATAAAAGTGCACACTTCACAGATCAAGAACAGATGTGTGACAAGTTGTATGTGTACGTATTGTCGTACATAATTTCTAGAGTCACTTTTGCGCATGCTTGAAATGTATTTAATTCTCCTACGCTGACACTACTCTGCTTTGTTGCGAAGGCTCGTTGAACAATTAACTTACGTGAAGTCGTATCTAATTAGTCTCTCAGTTACCATAAAAGCGCAAATTTAATAAGACGATGATATAGATTTTTAATGGAATTTTAGATGTATTTTCACTAGCCTTCAGACCGATGTCCAGTGCAGGATGGATGACATGATGGATGACACTTGGACTTAAACAGATTCAAAGCCGACTGTTAATTAACTCAGTACTAGCTAGATAATCATGATCAAGTTAATCTTATCCACAACCAGCAAATATACACTCCAACGCTCATAATTCCTACGTGAACAAGCCGCGTGTATATTAACATCATTGTAATTACAACGCAGTAATAGCTTCCATCTCAACGAGTGAGTCATACGCGATAATAGAGACGTTTATTGGCCTTTATTAGCGGTCATTGCTGCCAAGTAGGAGTACGGCCATTAACGTAAGTTTTGAGTGATATTGTTTTTACACATAGCATATTGGTAGAGGTATTTTGTTATTTTAATTATTTAACAACTTAGGGTTCTTTGTCTGTTTTTGTTCTTTAAATTAGTCTCTTTGTTTAACTATTTTACTGCACAATAGAATAGCAATCAATCATGTAAGATCTAACCAGTCGACTGTTTAATTTTTCTCAATACTGCGACCTCCCAAATAGTTGGAGCTGTGTTTATTCACACTAATGTTGAATGATACTAGAAATATTGACAACACATTTAAGAAAACCCGTTGTAATATGACAACAATTTATAATTTAGTATTTTTAAGGTTTAATAAGTGTAAAAATTCAGAACGTTTTTGTTATATATCATTTAATATCATTTAATTTCCTTTTACTTGTTGTTGTTAAACGATCTCTGTTAAATTCTCAGTTCTTTACTTCTCTCTGTTATTCTTCCCTTTTAGTTAATGTTTTAGCATAATCATATTAGATAATCCAGACCCTTGCTGTTTTCAAAAGATCCCTAAGATATACTATATCAGTTCTCAGTGTAAAAATTCAGAACGTTTTTGTTATATATCATTTAATATCATTTAATTTCCTTTTACTTGTTGTTGTTAAACGATCTCTGTTAAATTCTCAGTTCTTTACTTTTCTCTGTTATTCTTCCCTTTTAGTTAATGTTTTAGCATAATCATATAAGATAATCCAGACCTTTGCTGTTTTCAAAAGATCCCTAAGATATACTATATCAGTTCTCAGGACAAGCGGAAAAACAACAAGTTTTTCTTCAATTAACTCTCAAGAATATAATCCAGACGGCTTCAGAAAAGGAAAAAAAGAAAGAAGTTTCGAAGAGGCTTAAATTCTTATCGGCAACATAAAAACGAAGAACTAATCTCTTTTGTTTGGGGTAGGATTACTAAAATAAGAATGGACAAGAGTTGAAGGTGTCTATTACTGTTGTCAAGTTCACGTAAAGCATCGTCAAACCACAGGACAGGCGGACGAAAAGTCTGTGTTAATATTTTAAGACTCCACACTTCCTGAAATATTAATGCAGTATTACTAAATAATGATAATTATAGTTCTACCGCTGGGAAATTACGTCTTCTAAGATCAGTTATTTGTTGTGACGAGACAGGAAGAGAGAAAAGTGGTTATTTTCTTTAAGATTACAAACCTTAAAAACCATCTGATACTTTAGGCTGGTTTCCGTGAATCAGTTGAGCTCAAAATTTGGTAAGTCAATGCGTTAACCTGTAATAACTAACTTAAATACAAATATTTTATAATCATTCTATTTTCTCACTCATTCATTTATTTCACTTTCATATTGTATTCTATTCTGCTAAGGAGTGAAAAAGCGTACAAAGTTGTGCAATAATATGATGGTGGCTGTGTTTATGTGCTTAACAACCCGTTTATTGACTTTTTAGTCATACTTACTAATATTTCCATCTCCTTCACCTAAACGATGCTTGATAGGGGAACCCTCAAAATTCCCACTTTTAAAGGTAGTTAACTAAAAGACTAGAAATGACCGATTCACTTTTACATGTCGTCACTTTATTTCCCTTTAAGATAATGTTTTACTTTATTAATTAACTATAGTGTTTAGAACTACAGAAGCTATACAATTTACATAATTCATCATTATTTCTGTAATGGTTCTGCAGTATTGCTCAATAGATTTCTATTTTGCTCTTCATTTTTCACGGCGTCAACTCTTTATCTCTCCGAAAAGGACATCTGACAACATCTAGAAGATAATGTCCACTATTCTAAGGCTTTTAACCCAGCGTTTTCTCTGACTATTGATGTAATCTTCAGGGTATACAGTGTTGTTATTGACGCTATAGCAGCAGGCGCTAACAGTCTGGTTTCATCAATATTTTCCCTGTCAAATAATCAACTACCATTTCGATCAGCTATTTTAGAAACAAAGACAATTTATATTTGTCCATTTTCACTTTTAGCGTAATTGAACATCAAATGAATTGAGATGGAATATCCCTCTTCAACTGATTAGTTTCTAATGTGAGTAACGATTTTGCAAAATTGCACCGGGTACTTCATATGTGCCTCAGACAGTCATCAGTTTAATGTGCTTATTATACACCCAGTATTTCAATGTCTGATTTCACTTGTTTTTTAAATAATTAATGGCAATTGTTCTTACCTACTGGAAAAATAAAAAATAAAATAAAACAAACACGAAAAATGAAGAAGCATAAAATTTAATAAGTGAAAACTTCATAAACAAAGTTGAAATCTCTAACACCCAACAGAATTGGAATTGATTATTAATGGTATATTTTACAATTTTGGAGTATGCGGTACTAAATGATTCATTTCCTAACTGAATCATTTATCTCAAGCTTTAAAAATGTTACTGTCAGTTCTTTTTTGAATCTTGAAAGTCATCCACTCGTTTCGCAAATGACATCATGCTGTAATCATAACTAATTCGAGAAAGAATTATGCAAGTTTGGAAAGTACTCCAACCTGATGTCTATAGAATTCAATATCTATGTGATCTATTAGTGACTTTCATATACTAGACATAGATATACTAGACATATAGATTAATACAGTTTTCATTTATGTGTCACTGTGTTGCTCGTCTATGGAGAATTCGACGACCGCCAACTGTTTTATGCGCACAACATCTACAAAAACAACATGATTGAAAGCGCGACTGTCTCATTGGGGTAATATACACTCGAAAAGCTCTTTAATTTTCTTTTTTTTTTTTTTCAGAAAAAAAAAAGATTTTTGATGATCTGTATTGATGATTAGTAGCTTGAGAGTGCATTAGACTGTTAGGTTTCTTCATTAAGTCACAGTAGATCTTCAGCAGGCGGTACAGGCTGTTGTGTATTAATTCATATTTGTATAATCTCAAGATTATGAAGGAGTTGGTAAAGAGAACATTAGATATTTATGACTACACCTGCCTACCGTTTTATACTAACTACAGTGGACAGTTAGCCATCTATCACTTACTGGAAGAGTGAAGGAAAGGTTTATGTATAGATTCAATTTTTAAAGTTACTTAGGGAATTCTACGTTGTACAAAGGTTTGTACAATACTGTGTATAGGAGTGTATATAGGTCATAGGAGTGATTTCACTAGTCTTCGTCGACCACTTCACCGACGAACACAACTATAGTGAAGCAAGAGGAGTTGATGCAAGACTGATAGCGTCTTTTCACTGCTTTTTTGGCAGGCGGAACCGACGGTTCTCCTAACTGACTGTACACTAGCAAAGGTGTTTGTATTATAGAGGTGTCTGTATTGTAGAGGTGTCTGTATTATAGAGGTGTCTGTATTATAGAGGTGTCTGTATTATAGAGGTGTCTGTATTGTAGAGGTGTCTGTATTATAGAGGTGTCTGTATCACAGAGGTGCATGTGTCTGTATTATAGAGGTTTCTGTATTATAGAGGTGTCTGTATTATAGAGGTGTCTGTATTATAGAGGTGTCTGTATTATAGAGGTGTCTGTATTGTAGAGGTGTCTGTATTATAGAGGTGTCTGTATCACAGAGGTGCATGTGTCTGTATTATAGAGGTTTCTGTATTATAGAGGTGTCTGTATTATAGAGGTGTCTGTATCATAGAGGTGCAGGTGTCTGTATTATAGAGGTGTCTGTATTATAGAGGTGTCTGTATTATAGAGGTGTCTGTATCATAGAGGTGCAGGTGTCTGTATTATAGAGGTGTCTGTATTATAGAGGTGTCTGTATTACAGAGGTGTCTGTATTATAGAGGTGTCTGTATTATAGAGGTGTCTGTATTATAGAGGTGTCTGTATTATAGAGGTGTCTGTATTATAGAGGTGTCTGTATTATAGAGGTGTCTGTATTATAGAGGTGTCTGTATTATCGAGGTCTCTACATTATCAAGGTATTTGTATTATAGAGTTCATTTTTTTATCAAATTGTCTGTATTATCAAGGTATCTTGCAGCGTCTTTACTATAATTACCATATTTTTATCTTCGAGCCATAACAGATACCAATAATTCTATGAATGATTGCTAAATTTTACTTTTTCTTTTGAAAACCTCATAAAGAGAATAAACGATAGTTTCCTATATGAAACGGATCCGCCAGGGGCGTTTTTGAAACTTTAATTGAATTTAATTCATCTTTCAAATCGGGCGTCAATATTGATAAGACCAAAGATGACATTTTGTTGTGTAATATCCAATCATAAGCCACGCATAAGATCACGTGTTGTTAAGGCTAATTGTCTAGTTTATGTGTAGCCTAGAGGAACGGAAACGCCCTTATAGTTCAACATAATCACTCAATTACAAAGCTAAAACTAAAAACATAATCAACGCAGAAATAAACAAAATGCTCACCGATAACTGCGTTTGGAAAGAAAAGAAGATTTCCGCCGTTTTTGTAGCAACGCAGTAAAATTAATGTAAGTTAACAGTAAGAAATACATATACAAGGGAATTTCAAGTTTTATTTATTTAAATTGAAGTTTCTGCGTACTTATACATCAGCCTCCAATGATAACTATCTAAAGAAACAAAAAACGTAGAGTTTGTTTATGAAATTGAATTGTGTTGTGGTACTGTTTAGATGCAAATTGAATACTTTTTAGCGCAAAATAATAATTGAATTTGCGATCTTAGCTTTCTCGAAGTCCAGTATTTTGTAATATTGTAGTGAGTTCATATAAGTGCTGTCGCGACAATGAGCTTTTCATATACGAAGAGATTATGCACTTTGATAGCTTGCCAGTGAAATTCATTTCCAACTGAAAGCCATTTCAGTGTTTTCCCAGAAACCTTTTGATCGTAGGCTTAACTTTAAAAACTATCCATGCATCTACTGTGCCTACCTTGGAAAGCCACTCCAGTGTTTCTTCTGTACCACATGTACTTGACATTTGGATGGCTTCATTGGAGTGACATCCAAATGGGTTCTGATGATACAGGGACACTTAAAGTTATATTTTTTATTGTAAAGCATAAATACTCGAATGGCTTCCTAGACGAAAAAAAAAGCTGTTTAACTAACTAGCCAGACGGCTCGGGAGCTGGCCATGCACTGAGATTGCTGATTAAGTAATATTAATTGAACCTGAGAAACCAGTTCAGTGTTTTGATCAATGCATGCGAGGGCATGCCGCTGTCAATGGTATCGGACCTCAGCATCTCAAACGATTTTTTTATCACGTGACGTGCATCTGGTTTGCTATCATATACGAATGGTCTCCGCCTCCAAACAAAATACTACTTTAAAAATCTCACACTGCATTTTGATTCAGTAAGCAGTTATATGTGGCTTCAATAATTGGAATTGATTTGAGTTAATTAAAAATATATTGAATAACTTCGAATATGGCTGTTACATTACTGTTCAGCCTAAATATATGTCTTGTGATTGGTTCATTCTCCTTAAAAGCCATTATTCTGACACTGACAAAAGAACTTTAACTTAGCGATAAGCAAAAAAAGCCGGTATCTAAGGCATAAATTCTGTTGCTAATCTAGTTTAGTTCTCTAATTGCTTAAATTCAATTACCTGATAAGCAATCACACATGCTTTTACGAAATTACTGAATGGACGCAAAGAAAATCTCGCTTAATTGAAACAATCAAAGTTTTTGATCTCGCCTTGAGTATTTCATTTACTGATAACTTAATGTGTGGTCTTAGATTGTCTCATACTTGTAAACTTGGAAATTGGAATGGTGGTGCCTAGTTGGTTACTATCAATTTGATTCATTTCAAAATTCTTGTTTTGAAGCAGAGTGAGACTTTGTAAACATGTTCTAGTTGATCTCTTTTTCAAGTGCAATAACTTCTGTTTTTTATAGATTAGCTTCAGTTGAAATTGATTTCTATTCACAATCATTTATGTGAAATTTTGATTTGTTTTAAGTTAAAGGTGATGTTAATACACGGGTCGATTCGCAACAACGATTTTCCTCGCAACAAATGTTGCCCGTAAAGTTCATGCCTTGGAAAATACAAAACGCAACTATTTTTAGCAATATTTTTGCTTAGTAAACGACATAAAAACAGCTAAGTGGCTGTTTTTTTCATAAACTGATAATGAAGCGTGAAAAACTGTAACTGCTACACTTAGTTTCACTGGCTTAAATAAAAACTTTTTACAAAACCTTGTGACGTTACACTAAAGCTTCGCGGGGATATTTATTAAAACAATGATTTTTCTGCTGATCAAAATGTCACCTCTCCCAAAGTACTGGGCATTATATCATTTCATAGTTATTGTAAAGCGCCATAGAGGTTTTAGATATGGCGCTTTATAAATTTAGAATTTATTTATTTATTTATTTATCAGTATTTTATCTCAGAGACGCACGCACCAAATTTTGATATTATTTGATATTTTATTCTTTGTATTTAAAACGGCTTGTTTTCAAAATATTGAGCTTAAAAAACCTATGGTGTCCTTATAACGAGAGGCTATTAAACGTTTTTCCGCCCTGTTTTAGTAAACAAGTTGCAAATGTTTGATATGAATTTTTAAAAATTTTAACGCAAAATTATCAATTTGACCAAGTGTTGCGCGGAAAATTATTATTGCGAATGGACCCGTGTAACTAGTCACCTTTAGTGTTGTAAGTCAAATTCTTAGCTTCTAAAATTAATCAGTATTTTTCACCTGTTTTCTCACTATACGACTGAGCGCACTGGCAATGATCTATTCTGTAATCAGTTTATCTAGTAATGTGGACCACTAGATTAAATTCCTGTGTGATTTTCAATCATACAAACCTTGCTTACAGCCGCTTGCGTCTAGTTGTTATCAATACTTGCTTTAAGCCATTGATTAGGGTTTTGGCCGCAAAGCTAAGGTATATATTACCAAAACAAAAAGATAGTTATACTGCTGTTTTATGTGCTCCAAAAACACACCAGCTATTTCTCTAAAATTTTCGAAAATATTTCAATGGGTTTCTTCAACACAGTGGTGAGCCGTCTACGATGTTGCTGTAATCGGGGACACTTTTCCTAGAAACGCTTTAAACGTTTCTCGACAGGTAGTTGTATGATTTGAGGACATCTTGCCTTGAAACGCCGTTGAACAATCGAGAACTTCTTTCCTAGAAAGAAAAGGGTTTATTTCCTATGCTTTTCTCGTCAACAATATACATGTGTTGGAGGGAGAGGAAAGGACGAGATAATAGCTCTCCTCCCTTTTCTCACCTCGAAATTTAATTATGGTTTTGGTGGTTTGAAACCAGGCCAGACGCCTCAAAAATCACAGCAGACAATCCAGACACCAGTTGTACCTGGCCTCATGCAGACATTCACCGGCGTTTTTCGTTTGAATTTCATTTAAATATTTAGTGTGAAATTTATTGTACCAAACAAATACCGCATTCTTCGCGCAACCCTGTTAGATATACCAGTAAATTTCTAATTCTATACAACACTACTGTTTACAATTGAGCTTGTCATTTTTCATTGATTAGTACGAGGCGTAACGAAACAAGTTAAGATAAACATCTAATGCTGCATAGACTGTAACGAAGAATAGAGGAAAAAAGATGGGAAAATGGTTGCGTTAGAGCTTTTGCAGGTAAAGTAATGGATTCTCTCCCTCTCAGCTGAGCTTTGCAGCTGTAGTAAAGTTAATTTCCTGTTTATCCCTAGGTTCTGGTGGTTGTTTGTAGTATTCACATCAACAAAGCTTCGTTATTCTGCAAAGGTAGGAAAAATTACGTATTAAAAAAACCAATAAATTTTAAGAATATATGTTGTACAAGATTTTAAGAGGCTTAATTCCAAATGTAAGCTGATTTTTATCTTTTCCATTGATTTATCATATTGAATAAGGAAGAGAATTACTTGTTACAATACGTGTCTTGTTGTCAAAACAAACTGTCAGTTTTACGACTTCTTTACTTCAAATTCAAGTTTGGACTCACAATATGAAATAAGAATATAGAGATTGGACTTTCAGTGCCAGTATCCTCAAAATTACTGTGGATCTAGGAAGGATAACATGTACATTTTTACATTTTTGATTGTTTAATTGAGACGAAAATAGAACCGATCTTTTTCAGGGTTTTAATTCTGATTAATGAGTTAAAACAACTAAAAATTAGAAATAACAAAAATACTAAATTAAGCTACATAAACACAACATTGCATATTCTAGAATCAACCATAAGGTACTCTTTACCAACGTAACAAAATATCTTCTTGACATCTCAATGTCATAATAAAGTGCACAGAAGAATACTAGGTTCTTATTTCAACTCGTTCATTTTTTTCATCAAGCTTTTGTCTTTTACTGGCCTTTCTTTAACATCATACAACAAAAGTAGTACACATTCCGAGATGTAATTTCCGCTTTTAATGACAGCCACAACATTAGCAAGGCATGAAATGTTTAATTTTTAAGTTTAGTTTTTAATTTGTTATTGGAATTTCATTTGCAGTTGTTTAAAACCGACCGCCTCAAATTCATTTGAATGATTAACACATCAAACTATAGAAGAGTCTTCCATTTCCCATGTATTTATACTTAAATCGTACAAAAAACTTTCTTTTATTATCAGTTCTTTTGACCCAAAAATATTTTACATAATCTAAAATCTCATTTTATAGAAGCCACTCCAAATCCAAATCTAAAAAAGCCAACCAAATGCAAAAAGCCATTCGAATGCTAAAAAAGCCAGCCAAATGCAAGATTGTTTAAAAATAAAGATAGAAAGTTCAAGCTTTAAAAAAAGCTGAAAAAGATCAAAAATAAAGAAAAGAACGGTTTATCTATGCTTTAAAAAGACCGAAAACAGAAGAAAATCAGTTTGTATACTAAAAAAGATATCAAAATTTTGAATAAAAAAAACGTGAAAAGGAAAACAGTCAAATGTACAAGCGTCAAATAAAGCCAATTCAGTGCATATACAAATAAAACAAGTCTTCCATAGCATGAAACCAAAATGCATGCGTGAACAATCAAAGACCCCAGATCCACCAGTGGTCAAAATAAGGAATAAAGAGGATAAAAATGTACAAAACCTGTATCACGAATGTTAGAAAAAGCTAATGAAATGCACGCGATCGATCATGACAATCCCTAAGTAAAAAATCAGTGTTTACTTTCTACCGATTTGATTACATCTCAATCTGATTCCAAAAGGAAATGATTAATTGCTGTGGATCAGCGCTACTTTCTTTGATGGCTTACTTGCGGAACTGTAGATTTCCGTCCGAAAGTACCGTCTCGGTTTGACTGTCTTTACAATGTGCAAAATGACCTCAATTAAAGACTAGTCTTCCATGTCTTCCTAACAATAACAATCGATTTAGAACTGTTTACTTTCTTATTAAAACTAAAAACCTGTCGGGTTTGGTTACAGTGGTGGACGATTTCATTTCCGTTTTTTATCTTGTATTTCATTTGTCTTTTTCATATAGCTTTCATTTTGTTTTTTCCTATATGCTCACCTTTTTAACTGGAAGTCCTCTTTTCCCATATTGTGGTCGTTATAGAGAGGTGGTCATCATAGAGAGGTGGTCGTTAAAGAGAGGTGGTCATTGTAGAGAGTTGGTCATTGTACAGAGATGGTCATTGGAGAGAGGTGGTCATTGGAGAGAGGTGGTCATTGGAGAGAGGTGGTCATTGTTGTTGTTGTTGTTGTTGTTGTTGTTGTTGTTGTTGTGATTGCTTTATTTGCATGACTACTCACTGTAGAGGGGTGGTCATCGTAGAGAGGTGGTCATTGGAGAGAGGTGGTCATTGGAAAGAAATGGCCAGAGGTTGTCATTGGCCGGAGAGAGGCGATGATTGTAGGTCAATCGGTTTCTAACTAACCTGTTTTATTTACCGATACCCGACAGTAATCGACAGAAATAAATCTTCAAAAGATCCGAAATATAATTTTATTGATAAGATTAAGTAGTTTATAAGTTAAACCTCTTTTTACAAACCATTAAAACATCAATCTTTAAATCGTAGTGGCAATTTACTCGAAGTGATTGCAGGGCTTCGATATCCTAATTTTATTTTTCTTAGCCTTTTTTACATTCATTCTTTTTATACTCTATTTTTGTCATGTTTCCAGAAAGATCTCATAAAGAGCTCTTGGAATACTTTTAAAATGCTTTTTTCATTGTCAAAAATAGGAAATGACAACCGTTTATCAATCTATAAAAGTAAACAAATTATTTCCTCGCGATTAATTGATTCCATTTGCAGTTATACGAATCTGAGGAAGTTTGGGGTTATACGTTGGCTGCTATGACAACTCTCGAAACTCCATATCACAGTCACATCGTATACAGCGTTGCTCGTTGTATGAAAGTTCAACCAACCTCATCAATAAGAAATGTAGAGCTGAGCCTCTGTAATACGGACATCGTACGTACGAATTAAGGTATCCGTATTATAGAGAGGTTCATTCTATAGAGGTTGCATTAATTAGAAATGTACAACTGAACCTCTTTATATCGGACTTGGTAGGAACTAAGATATTTATTATAAAAGGTATAAGATGTTTTCTGTAACTTGTCTCGTAACGGGCATTGCAAACAAGTTGCACTAGCCTTTACGATAGGAGTGTTACACGTGTTTATGGGCTTCCTGTGGTCAAGACAGGGTCAGGGTCAGGGTCAGGGGTCAGGGTCAGGGTCAGGTCAGGCTGGAGCCTGCTACTGGTAACATGTAACCCAGTACTACCTGCCACATGGACGGGTCGTCAGCGTCTAAACTGGCTCCCCCACCAGGTTCTTTCCTGGTGAGGAGGGTGGCATGACACCCAGCAGGAATAAAAACAAGACCTGACAAAGGGCGGATGAGCTTGACTGAGCCAACGGCCATCATGCATCAGCGAACTTTTATTTTATTGTGTTTTGATTGTAATTTTATACAGTAATTTGTAGTGCAGTAATTTGTAGTGTATTTTAAAATTAATTTTCATGGTACGGACTGTGTAGCGGCAGCCCAAGGCGCCATCCTATGCTCACAGTCTACCATGCATGTTATATGTTTTTGTAAAGCGCCTAGAACAGATTTTGGATAGGCGCTATATAAATGTTTATTATTATTATTATTATTATTAAGACGCGGCCGCGAAATTTCGCGCATGCGCAGACGATGCGGTATGGGTAGTTACTAGCCCATCATTATTCTAATCTAATCTAGTCTGTAATTATTCTAATCTAATAATCTGTAACTCTTTTCTAGATGAGCCATTACCTCCACCTGTTCAGTCTCATCTGTCCAGCTTCATACAATCCAATGTTTCTATCCCTGACCAAGGACAAGAGCTTTGGGTTCAACTAGGATCACTGGAAGAATGTGCACAATTCTGTCTACAATTGTCAGGTGTAGGGATTCTAAACTGTACTAGTTTTCGATATGACGACGATCAGAGATGCGTAGCTAAGACGTTTGGTTGTATGCAACAGAGTAATATATCAAGGCACTTGACTGGTAACTACATTCTCAAAGGTAAAGAAGCAATTCATGTTCGTAAAGTGATAAGACGTGAATTTGTTTAAGATATCCTTACTGTCCTCTAGATCACATCAATTCAAGTCACTGTGTTGTCAACAGTAGTTCGTCTGTCTCTATTTCCCCAACAACAACATTACAAGTTGCGATAGAATCCACAATTACATCTCTACCAAACAAAGGTTTGTACAAAAGTCAAGAAACATAGTAATTTTTTCTTTCCAAAGATGCTTTGCGCGCGCGTCTCCATGCACATTTCACATCGTTTTTGTCTATTGCAATCTTTAATTGGAACGACATTTTTTTGCCTGCCGCTACATTAGAGGGGTCCTGCCAAGAACATTGTAGTGTATAAAACGGTATTCTATACCTGTGAGTTATTCAGTATGCGTTGCAATGTCAGGACGTTATTCTTTACTATGCGATTGTCTCGAGATGCATAACTCTGTACTACACGACTGTCACAATGCTGCGCTATGCTGTTGTTAGATTTCCATTCATTCATGATTGTACAATAATGTATTGTTTCCTAACAGTATTCTGAGAAATGATTTTCAAGGTGTTTTTCTTAGGCCTAGTTCAGACGTTGTACCAGCAATGTACTGTACCAAATTGTTGCCATAAAAAAACAAATTAACATGGATCTGCTGGTTTTATTTACAATGACCAAGGCACTCAGCACACCAGGGCCAACTGAATAATGTGGCCAGGTAGCTCGATTTTGAATTGAAAACAGCACAAAAGGATGGTAGGGCGTCTCAACTTGGCCTTAGTTCATTGAAGTGTATTGTTCTTTCACCATTCTCTCCGCAGACACAAAATCCTTTATCGTCATTAATGTCACTGCCATCTTACTCGACATTCAATGGAATGAAAGCTTGTTGAATAGTAGCAGTACAGAATTTTACAATCTATCGACATCGATCAAGTATAATGTAAGTTTTCACTACATCTGTTAGCATGCGACGACAACGGTCATGTTACACTGCGGTTAATTATACCACGCATGCGTAGCTTACACAACGCCTAGTCCCCAAACAACATTCGGCGACACGGCGGAAAAACGACTGCGCATGCGCGAGTATTCAGGACTTACGCACAATGTTAGCAATTTCTCAGTTAACAAGAAGCGACCTTCTGCTGTCGATGAATGATCGCTCTATTATGGAAACTCTGCTGTATAATGAATTTGAAAGGCTGATAACCTAATAAGCTAGTCCAAGCAACTTTTATGTTGAATATCTTGAGCCAATGTAGCTATCCCTCCCCATCACCGCAACCTTTCTCTGTCTTAACAAAAATGTTACTTGATCTTAAATATTTATCCTGCATATCTTTATTTCTTTGTTTACTAGGTTCTTCAGATGTACACTAATGATTCTATTGTTAGCAATGTAATTTCTCGTCAATTTAGGTACGTTTAAATTAAAATGAATATATTATCGCCAGTAGTATATTAAGCGGGTTTGGGTGGTAGAGGGTGGTGATGGAAGGTGAAGACAAGTCGTAGAAACATAATAAAAAAACATCCATTTTCTTCATTGAAAAGCAAAGAATATTTCGTTACAGTATTTCTACCTTACCTTCCACATTCCCTTTCTGTTTTCAGAAATGATTCTTCACGTGTACTGGCAGATTTTAGTGTCTTATTCAACATTACAACACGAATGCGTGACTTTAGAATTCTTTATCGAGCGCTTTATAGAACTCACTCAATTCATCGTATATCAGTAGAATCCATATTGGACAACTGTAAGTATATAATATAAATGGGGGGAGAGGTACAATAATTGTAACTTGGAGAGGAAGTGAGAACAGTGGTCCACAAACAACAACAAACAATAGTCCACTGAACAGAGACACCCTCCGAGAATTTTTGATTTGGTGATGGGTACCTGGACATACCCCTTCTCCCCTATAGGCATATTGAAAATATCGTTACTGACTGTAGACTGATTTACAATCTTTTTATGGCACGGTACCGCCCTAGCTCTGGGCACGCGGGCCATCATTTTGGCACGGCACCCATAATTATCATCTGTGAACAGAAAATATCTGGGTCCGATAGGGGTGCCACACCCACAATAAACGGTCCGCGTGCCAAGATATAGAGGTGCTGTGCTATTAAAAGGTTCTCGTGTAGATCAGGCTTCTACGTGGTATAGTTAATTACTTTTATTTAGAAATACGTTGTTTAATTTAGCACGCCTTGCATGGGTCATATAGTATACACATTACTGAAATTTGTTTTTCATCCAAGGTGGAAACTGTTTCTAATTAGAAATACGTTGTTTAGCGTGCCTTGGGACATACAGTACATTAATTTATGAAATTTGTTTTTCCTTCAAGTTGGTAACTGTTTCTAATTAAAAATACGTTGTTTAGCATGCCTTGGGATATACAATACATTGTAATTAATGAAATTTGTTTCTCCTCTAAGTTGGTAATTGTTTCTATTTAGAAATACGTTGTTTAGCATGCCTTGGGATATACAGTACATTAATTAGTGAAATTTATTTTTCCCCAAGATATTGACTGTTTCTATTTAGGGTAGACATTGATAACTGCAATTGCATTTTCATTTTTGGAGATAGCAAATTACAAAATTCAGAAATATTCACTCCCAGAGGTGGTGACTGCCGGTAACCCCACCCCACCAGTCTAAATCGGGTACCTTCACATCAGTTACAATTGTTGTGACCTTATCTCTTACAAATAAACATGTTGGGCGTGGCTCGTAAGATTTTTGTGGAGAAAGAACTCAATGAAAGTATTAACTGGAAAAGTAACAAAACGTTACGTAAGAATGTCGCTATCTAGCAAAATCTTTTTATCTCAAACCATCATCCATCATTTCGGAACCGCCACTTTTGGGGGACATTTCGCAGCCAGGGATCATTTCGGGACCCGCACAAGGTTCAGTGGATTTTACATTTGTTTTAATAATCTCTAATATTTTCATATTTCTTCACGCAGTACCGGGTAAACCACCTACAAATTTAACAGTGTCTTCGTCGGAGAGTACAGCGGTATTATCATGGACGCATGCGTATAACGGTGGTGATATCAGAACCCTGGGATACCGTATTGTCTATACACACAATAATATAACCAGTGTAATAGTAATAGGATACAGAACACAACACGTCAGGTTAAAAGACTTAAAACCAGCGTCCACTTACAGCATACAAATGATGAGCATTACGACAAAAGGGTTTGGCGAACCCTCGTTGCCCATGGTTACCACGACAACTAACAAAGGTAATGATTTTGATCTGTAGGTTAGTACACGCACATCATACATTATCTTTATATAATAATTGATATATTACGCACGCTCTAATTGGTCGAGAACCGTGTGTGAGTACAGTACACACGCATAGATGATGTCATTTAATCTTACGCGTGCTCTGATTGGTTGAAATGTTTCATAAACATATAAAACAACTAGATTCCATTTTTTCGTGAGTCTGTACTCTAGCAGATGCACAGAAGAGCCAAAATGTGGTGAGAACAACAATCACGCCACTCGACTTCGCCACGTGGTATTTTATTGTTTGTGTGTTTGTTCTCGCCACATTTTGACATCATATATGCATTAGTTAGAGTACAAACGCACGGAAAAATGAAATCTTGGCTCATACTCCGAAGATATAAAAATATACTAAGAAGTCGGAATTTTAGTTGAGCGAAAATCAAAAATTGAAAGAAGAAAGCAAGGTCACCCAGCAGAACTACTGCAAAGATCACAGTCCTTTACCATTACAACGTCAAAGTGCATTAGAAGGAAACAGCATTTTTTAACAACGTAGCATTTAACAAGTCTAGAAGGCGTATATAGCATATTTGTGTTAATTGTAAGCGTGTAAGCACCTGGTAACGCTGCGACTTTCATAGATGGTTTTGGATGAAAAACTAGACGGTGTTGGCTTCTTTATTCTACGTTGTGTTTTATTTTCCAAGTTTTGGGCTCAAATAGCCATCATCAAGGAATGATGTAGTATAAATTGTATGTAAATAGTTCTTCGTCGTCGTTACATGATGGCTCATCAAATGAAATATAACAAACCGTAGAAGAAACAACTTAACATGTTACCTACGCACAAAGATACGTTGAATTGAATAAAAAAACCTTTTCTCTGTTGTTGTTTTTCCTGTTTTTTTTTTTTTTCACAAAAGGTATGATGAAAAGTTTACACTGAATTGAACGTTGATTTCTTTTTCCCGTAGTTATGCGTCCTATGGTCGTCAATATTACATTTAATCTTGTGGAAGAATCCTGGAAAGATGAATTGTCGAACAAGACACACTCTTCTTTTATTGACTTACGAAGCCGTTTGAAACAAAATGTGAGTACAAGGAAATCTATTCATTGATTCATGAATGTTCGTTTATTTATTTATTTCATTGTTTATTTATTTATTTAGAAATTTATGTATCTATTTTGAAAAATTAAATTCTAAGAGAATATAAAATTTGAAATTTGAAAAGCAAAAAAAAAAAAAGGAAAGTTGCAAAGCCAGGGGAAAATATTAAAAAAAAAGAGAGAAAAAAAACCCCCAAACCTCCCAAGATTGGATTCGAACCCGGTTCATCTGCTCCTGAGACAATGGATTTTCAAACTGCGCCACCAAATCACCTAATTTGCACAACAATAGACAGTCCATTCACAGGATACACTAGGTTATTTTGTTCTTCAAATCCCTTAGTAGACCAGTTAGTCTAGTGGTAAGGTGCAGTCACTTACGGCCTAGGATCCGACTGTTTCCTCCCTCTTTGACCGCGAAGCTCGCTGCGTTCTACCGATAGCGCGGAAGGGGCCGAAATCTCCATCCTATACGTAACATGCGATGATTCAGCGATTTGTCTGGATGCATGGTCGATTTTTTCAGTTTTACATAAAATTAGCATACTAATTTGCTTTTGGTCGCAGGTTCGAGCTTCGGCTGCGTCAAAAACCTTTTTCTTTTTTTCTTCAGAATATTGTTTTTACTTGATTTTATTTCCTTCTTTATTTCTTCTTTAGAGTAAAACTTAAGAAAAAGATTTTTTTCTTTCTTTAGAATATTTTTCTTTCGATTTTATTTAACTATTTTTACTAGTTTGATTTTCTACTGGTTTACTAATTATAAAATTTCAACCTCTTGGTGATTTGGTAGATTTCTGGTCCGAATAAATAAATTAATATGTTCTACCTCTTTATTTTAATACTTTTACTTAAACCCCAGAGTTAACCTTACTGTTCTTGTCTTATTTTAGATCATTTTTTCTTATGATGATCGGAATAAATCAAGAGATATTACAGTGTACCAATTCAGGTGATTAACGTTCTTATTTAGTACCTTGTCATCTACGTCAATATGCATTCGCTCTTTGTAATCTCGCTAGTTCCTTCAGTGAACGCTGGGGTCTCCCAGAATGCCGACGCGGTGCGCTCATTTTACTCCCCTCTCTCCATCAGTATTTAAAGCTACTTAAAGCTACACAAAATGGAAAGAAGTCAAAACCTCTTGCGTTGGAAAACCGCGCACTATATCCAACTGAGTTACACCTGTTACTAGTATGCAACATGTGCTTCATGTGTTAGCACATGCGGGGACAACTTGCTGTGACAAGCAATGCTGATGAAAGACCATGAAACTAGGGCATTGCAAGTTGCTGGTGAGATGTCAGACGCTCGCAATTCTCTTCGCGACTCGCAACGCAACTCTTTCTTGGTCTGTGATAAAACTAGATGTGTTCACTGCGCTTTGTGATTAGACATTTGTGATGTTGATTGCATTCATTTGCATGTTGCGAGATAAATGTTACACGCTACAACATGCTTCGCAACGTGGTAAAAAGTATAGGGGTTACAAAAGTGTACAACTTTTTCTGCAACTTACAACGCAATCTTTCGTTGCATTGCAAGTTGCAGAGAGGAGGGTCGCTAGACGCGTGATCTCTTCAGTGAGCTGCAAGACAAAATCGCCTGTGTAATGAGGTCTTAATACAGGGACAGTTTACTATGATAAGCGAGATAGAATTGTGACGAAACTTCCAACTTACTGTTGACCAGAGGTCTGAAACCTGTTGCGTTTTTTTATTACGAGACCCAGTAAATCAGTGATTTCTCTAGCTCTATTTTATATCCTAATCAAACAATCCTTCCTTTGTTTTCTATTACAGGAGATATACCCTCAATAACTCAAGAATTGTGGTGCAAACAGACGTTGGAATTAGTTACGATAATATGTTAGACCTGTTACCTATCTATACAGTACTCTATAAAACCAACAAGCTATACAACGTTACGGTATCACTTGTACAAGATAACAGTAAGTTGACTGGATTAGTTACGATAATATGTTAGACCTGTTACTTATCTATACAGTACTCTATAAAACCAACAAGCTATACAACGTTACGGTATCACTTGTACAAGATAACAGTAAGTTTACTGGAGTATTTATGGGAACAGCCAGGATAAAGACGTTCTTATCTTTTGACAGGGTAACTCCCTCCCGTGGGGGGAGGCACTTGGCCAAAAAAAATGGTTGGTTATGTGAGACCGAAAATATCCAAAACTTCTCCCCAGACCGGAAATACAACCTCGTTTTAGGAATCCTAGATTGGAAAAAGTGTATTTGTTGGAGAAGTTGTATTAAATTAACGATATTCTTCTCTGTATAAATAGGCGTTTTGAGGTCTTTCTGTTCGAAACTGGAAAAGGAGAACTTAGTTTGGAACGCATTAAAAATGAGAACTGATTTTAGCCTTTTTTCGTAATTATGCTCAAAATTTGTTTTTAAGTTCCTGGGAAACCTGTTACCAACATTACCTGGAAATCAACCAGCCCACATAGTGTCAGCCTGGACTGGTCTCCTTCGTCGTCACCCCAATGTGGCTACATCATTTACTACAGACATAATACATCAATAACAGTCAACAACGTTACAGTAAACTCAACTAGTGTACACACAACTTTAACAAATCTTCATTCATTGGCATATTACGTCATTTGGATCCAGTCTATCACGGTCAGGGGCCCTGGAATACCAAGTGACGTCATACGCGTCAGGACATTGGAAAAAAGTAGGTATAACTATTTATATCAATACTTCCGAAGCGGAAGTTTTAGTTGCGGGGTAACCAAATAAATTAAACATAATGTCTGTGCGGACATCTCTAACTGTATGTCGTTGGACTTCCTGTGTTTTCTCGAATGGGCTCCCTGTGCTTCTCCACAGAAAAAAGGGAAATTATTGAACAATGTCGAAAATGAGAAGTTTCCTTCCAGATAAATAACTAACTTTTCTTATTCTAACACGTCGACAATAAGATAAAGTTTTACGGAATGTCTGGATTTGATTTTGAATATATTTCTGAATTAAAAACAGTTTGAGCTCTCATCTCTGTTGCTTCTCATGCCTTCTTTTATTAGCTACATTGTTCCTCGAGTTTACCTTCTAGTGTCTGATTGGTTGCGAGAAGAATCTGTCCCCAAGGGCTCTTTGCTACAATTAACCATCTAATTCCTGTAGAACTTTTGGAAAATAGATTCGTCTGGAAACACATCTATCCTTATTATTTTCATTTTATATGATTATGATTGTGTTCTCCGTTGTCTTAAACCATTTCGTAACGTACTATCGAACAGGAAACAGTCGCCACTAGTCTGATTTATCGGTTGTTCTTTCTGTTGTTGCTAAAACTGGAATGGTTACAGTGAATAATGATTGATTTTCCATTGCAATTGTCAGTCCTCCAAGTCAACTTAACTTTGTTGCTGCTAAACAAGAACTCAACTTCCTTGTCAAGCGTAGAATTCAGTGCTAGTTTGTGTGCTGATATTCGACAACATGTAAGTAATATTGAAGTCATGTTTTACTTATGTTTTTTATTCAGCACTTCAGCGTCAAGTGAATCTACGTTTTGTAGTCTGAGTTCTCGAACTTTCTTTCTTATGCAACGACAAAACTTAAATGAATATTAAAGTATTTTTTGCTCCTTTTCTCCCAAAGTTAGGCAATAGATCATATCACCATATCACTTTCAAAATTTTCATATTTCAATATTGATGATGAAAAACTCTTTTGAAATGCTTTAATCAAGATGACTTAGGTACTTCGATTCTTAAAAAAAGGTAACAATACTCAAAGAGATCAAAGAACGGCGCAGCAGCATGTTCTATTCAAGAAAGAAAATAGTCCAAATTAACAAGAGAAACAATTACAATGTTTTAACGAATTCATGAGACGTCAATTCTTACCTTTTTTTGCTATTTCTCTCTAAAGGAATAACCTAGATGATTATATAGTCAAATATTTTTGAAACTGTTTCTATGTCGAGTATGCTGGGTTATTAGTTACCTGAACGTCGTGTTAATCTGTTACGTAATTGGTTAAAGGGACCATGCGTTTCGCTGAGTTTTGATACATTTTTGAAGCTGGTTTAGCTTCAAGCATTAAAGCTAAAGGAATATTAATTTATCATCCATCTCACGAATTTATTGCACGTTTTTCTCTCTTTCTTCCCTTTTTTCTCTATTTCTCTTTAACTTGTATAATAAAATGAGATACTGAAAAAAAATGCAACAAGGAATGAATGGAAACTTGTAACACCGGTAAAAAAGGAGATAAATTACTGACGTTTCGAGCATTAGACATTCGTCGGAGTAACTCAGAGTTACTCCTTTTTACAGTGTTACAAGTTTCCATTCATCCCTCGTTGTATTTTATACACTGACGCAGTCCAAACTAGTTCACTCGCTAGTCTCCTACTAAAATTAAGCAGACAGACAATCTATAGGTTTTCAGCATCACTGATCAACCGCAAAAGTAAACTCCAAATACTTTGATAGTTTTCTAGACTGAAACTAGACTGTCACACTAGCAGCTTTTGTTAAATTACCTCAATTTATTTCATATTTTGAAAAGAGTATGTTTCTCTACGTGTTTTCACTGTTTTAATATCCAAGCTTTCGAGCCCATATTATCATGGTAACGTCTTTAGTCCCCGACTATTAGCCGAAGGCCCGAAAACTTGAATATTAAAAAACGAATAGGTGTAATAAATATACTATTTTTGTAAAACACGAAACCTACGTACAGCTGTAGTACAAATTTAATATTATTTTGTTTAACAGGTTAGTCTATTATTTATCAATGAATCGCAGTTCAGGAATGTCGCATGTTCTTTGAGGTACTTATCAGTATTTAGTCAACTTTCGTTTTACGTACCAAGATAGCAAAAAACAATGAGCTCTCTCTAACCCATATAGCTCAATGTAGCTTTAAATACCCATAGATGGAAGGATGGGGTAGGGGGTGCACTGTCTAACATCCTTATGTTGACTTCCCTCTAATCTTTGTAGCTCAGTGTACCTTTGAGTAGGGTTGAACGGAGCACTGATAGAGGGAGGAGTAGCGGGAGCTGTTCGTCCCTTTGAAGATCACTTTCCAGTGAAAGATCGTGCACGTTAAGTTCTTTACCTCTACCTTCACCTCGCTGCATTAGCATATCGTTACGACATGTCTAGCAATAATGAATTGTTCCATTATAAATGTTTTCAACAGAAACTCCAGTGGTGATGTCATAACGGATATAACACTTCATTTTGGTCAGGGTGTTCGTATGCATCTCTTTATTACACTTTATCAAGCTGTTTACATCCATGGTCGTCTTGGAAACATCACAGTGAAACCTCTTACAGATACAAGTAAGTTACCTGAGATAACTATGTTTGGGGAATAAGTCCAGGTGAAACGAGAGCGAAGGAAAGTGAAAATTCATAATTCACAATTTATTCATAATATAATCTTGATGTGAAAAATTTACACATGGGACTGGCCCGCAGATAACAAAGCTAGTCGAGGCAGGTCATTCACTAAATATATGTACATAATGAACAAAAACCGTTTTTTTTACAAAAGTAGATTTTACGTATTTACACCTATACGTTTTCTTTGACAAAAGTGATTTTTTGACATCTACTATATCTATTAATTGACAGAAATCAGGGGGAGAGGAACCGAATGGATGAGTGAAAGAAGGGATGGATGAAGGGTGAAAGGAACTTTGTTCTATATATTCATCAGTTTATTGTACTGCTTACATTTTATTTTCCAGTCCCTGGAAAGCCGCCAAAAGACCTCAGTGCCACCCCCACGGAAACTACCACCATAAGAGTCACGTGGACGCCACACCAAGAAAGTCTCCCACACACATGGCTGATTTATTACAACTTAGTTGATTCTTATAACGTTACAATGCAAAACAAAACCCTACTGGTTGAACAACAAGCCAATCAGACATCGTTAAATGGACTGGCCAAGTTTGCCCATTACGTCATATGGATAAGAGGTGTGACCGAATGGGGTTATGGGATTCCTAGCCAAAAGGTTTTAGTCCGGACTTTAGAGGAAGGTAAAAAAAATCAATTTTATAACATTCGAGCAAAATCTGATTTGTTGAGAACTGTTGTAAATAAGAGTTTATAGGTAATAGTATTGACGCGCTTCGGCGCGCACTCGTTCTGTTGCCCCGTTCAATGATAATTCTTCATGTACAGTTTCACTGTTAAACTATCGAACCAATGGAATGATTTCACTTTTCTTCGAATTCAGTTTTATCAGTCAAAGTGGTGATGACATTACCAAAGACACCATGGGATACAAGCCTTCTGAATTCAAGTTCACAGTATTACAACAACGTGTCTCAAATTATTGAATACAATGTAAGTTCAAAAGCAAAATTATTTTCAATGCCCTAATAAAAAATAATGAATATAATATATACCTAATTGTATTAAAGCAAGAGATGGCAACATTATCCACAACGCCTTTACTCCCTTTACTCTTTACTCTCTATGTTCTTGTTTTGCAGATAAAAAAGCTACATTCCAACGATACACAACTGAAAGAAGTCAAAAATATTACTTTTATGTAAGTCTTGTATCGCCGCGTGCACATCTCTAACGACAATTGCTTTTTATCAAATTGAATAAGCAAGTGTCATGTTCATATCAGGATACAATGTTTTGTGTCGTAACAGGCTAATTTTATATCCATAAAGTACAACGACTGTGATAACCTTACGACAGACCACACCCCATCGTATTTGAAAACGTGTACATTTCCGTGCCGTGACCATCTCACCTAGCGTGATTTTTCATAATCATATAAATCTTTAGCCTCGTCACGCAACGCTTGACCGAATCGTTACAGCCCTAACCGAGCTGCACACTGAAAAGGCTAATTAACTCTGCTCCGTTTAGTTTGGTTTCATTATTGTAACCATGGGTTAAGTTTATATCGCCAGGAGAGTAAACCAGCAGACTGAGACTTTCGGGCGTAATCTTATAAAAACCTTCGGCAACTGAGTTTAAGGCATTTCTCCGCATTCGAGCTACTTTCAGAACTCGAATTTAGCGCGCACTAGATAGCGAACGCATATTTAAAGTTTCAGCGCGCACAAGTGAGTGGTAGTCTAAAAATAGCACAAATACGGAGCAGCACGTCACATCACGTGTCTCAGTGTCCTTTGATTTCACAGCCTTTATACTGGCCCTACAGTCTATGTTACCCTTGTTTATGGTCAGTACGTGAAGGCTAAAGAACTCAACACATTGTATGAAGCTGTAAACAGAGTGCGCAGAATAATCGACTTGCAAGTTGAGCCGATTATGGATACAAGTAAGTGAAATTAAACTGTGCAGTTGCTGTCGAAACACTTCTAAAACTTTCAAATGTAGTCAGCAATGGTTAGTAGGTGGCTTTCCGATCGGGAGGTCCCGGGTTCGATTCTCAGTGACGTCAGACACTTGTTTCTAATTTTTAAGTTTTATTTAGTTTTAAATATCTTTTCATTTGCTGTAAGACCAGCTTGATGCTGAAGGAACTACCAAAGATAAATAGTGGTGCATTACCAGTTTTGTATTTGATATTTCTGGAGGTTATTTTTAGCTTCTCGCATAAACATAATTCCCTTACATTGTACGTTCCTGTTAATAGTTACAATAATACCAATGCCTAGTACACACATATTAGTTCCATTGGTTAATAGTTACAATAATACCAATGCCTAGTACGCACATATTAGTTCCCTTACATTGTACGTTCCTGTTAATAGTTACAATAATACCAATGCCTAGTACGCACATATTAGTTCCATTGGTTAATAGTTACAATAATACCAATGCCTAGTACGCACATATTAGTTCCCTTACATTGTGCGTTCCTGTTAATAGTTACAATAATACCAATGCCTAGTACGCACATATTAGTTCCATTGGTTAATAGTTCCAATAATACCAATGCCTAGTACGCACATATTAGTTCCCTTACATTGTGCGTTCCTGTTAATAGTTACAATAATACCAATGCCTAGTACGCACATATTAGTTCCATTGGTTAATAGTTCCAATAATACCAATGCCTAGTGCGCACATATTAGTTCCATTGGTTAATAGTTACAATAATACCAATGCCTAGTACGCACATATTAGTTCCATTGGTTAATAGTTACAATAATACCAATGCCTAGTACGCACATATTAGTTCCCTTACATTGTACGTTCCTGTTAATAGTTACAATAATACCAATGCCTAGTACGCACATATTAGTTCCATTGGTTAATAGTTCCAATAATACCAATGCCTAGTACGCACATATTAGTTCCCTTACATTGTACGTTCCTGTTAATAGTTACAATAATACCAATGCCTAGTGCGCACATATTAGTTCCATTGCTCATAAGCGATGAAACCTGAATAACACAGACACCTCTATATAATGAACACTTTTGTGCTCTCGGTATTAAACAGGTTACGCGGTACTACAGATAATGGATGTCTTGTCTTCAGTTCCAGGTAGACCTCCAAATCACGTGACTGCGTCTGCAAACAGTACGACCAGCGTACTCCTAACATGGACACCAGTCTCCGTTCTTAATAAAGTGAGAGTACTCCACATAGAAGTGTCTTATACTTTATCTTCAAGTAGTGACAATGTGTCGACTGTTTTGATTGGATCAAATAAGACGTCGTTTTTAGTCCAAGATCTAAGAAAGTTTCGTAATTACACGTTTTGGATCACTCGTGTTACAAGGTTTGGAGTTGGAAGTAAAAGTGTTGGTGCTTTTGCTAGGACACTGGAGGAACGTAAGTAGATGAATGAATGAATGAATGAATGAATGAAAGCACGAATGGATGAACAAATAGATGAGCGAATAGATGAATGAACGAACGAATCAATCAATCAATCAATGAGTGAGTCAATGAATGAACGTGCCTTTATCTTGCAGTCGTTCCTGTGGACATGGTTGTTCGTTTCCCAAACTTGGTATTCAATGGTAACTTGTCCTTACCAGGCAGCCAGGAATTTAGAAACCTTGCTAAAGTTATCGAGCAAAGTGTGAGTGGTATTGCTTATCGTGCATTCTTTGCTAACATTAATTAGCTATTTTAACGATTGGTTTATTTGCTTGGTCGGTCGGTCGGTCAGTTGGCTGGCAAGCTGGCTGACGGTTGGCTGATTAGTTACTTGGTTGGTTGCTTAGTACGTTTGTTGAATGGATGTATCAGTGCATAAATAGATGCATGGTCCTGGAGGAAAGACAGAGAAAGAAGAAGCGATGTGCTAGTGATTGACTACCAGTGGACTGACTGATAAACATTTGCTTTCATGATTGCCTAACCAATAAATACCATCATCTTTCAGGTCTTTCGTTTGTATGGAGACGAGGACACACAATTGAGGAGAGTCATATGTCGTCGATTTCGGTAAATACGCTAAAACATCACTATAAGATGCCTTAAATTATAATAACCAGAATGTAATTGTTTTTCTTTTTTGTGTGTTCAGGAATGGTAGCGTAATTGCAGATGTAACGATTGTCTATGGCCAGCATGTCAACATGTCACATTTTGCAACATTACATAATGCCTTATACGTTGACGGCAGGTTGTATAACTTAAGTGTACAGCCACTGAGTGATACCGGTAAGGAGCTCCAACTCAAAACATGTTTAAAGTAGTTCTCATTCGAAGCTGTTACTCGTCGCGCTTCTCCCTCTTAGTGCTACAAGCTTTGGTAACGATCACAAAAGAGACAAAAGAGACTGTAGATACTGACTCCCGTGGCATACGATCATTTTTTTCAGTCTTAAATCGTTGCTGACAACAGCACCATTGCAAGAACATCAGTAGAGTAGTTTCCCCTGAAACGTTTGCGCGCACAATGTTACGTGAAGCTACAAAAGTAGAATTCTTTATTACAACGTTATGTACAGCAATTTTCATCATGTCACGAAAAAAAGACTTTGCGGCTTTGCATTTTAGACTTGTTCTTGACATAAAAATTATCCTTTTTTGAACTATTTGGCTCCGCTGTTAAAAGGAAAAAGAAATATTGCAAGAAAAGTTGTATCTTGTGTCTGGGCTTTACCAAGCGAGTAGTCTAAAAGCGCGACGATAATTTAGTTCCAGGTAAACCACCTATCAATGTGACGACCAAGACGCTAACCTCAACATCAATTCGCCTTTCCTGGTCGTGTTCAGACTGTAGTACCACCAACAGCACTATTGCCTTCCTGGTCAACTACAGACAATCTGTCAGCCTGTCAAACATCACACAGAGCATTGTGGTTAATTCTAGCGTTCGTCACGTGACTATATCAGGACTTGACAAATTTACTTTGTACGTGATGTGGGTCACTAGTGTTACTAGCAGAGGGAATGGTATTGCTTCAACATTGGTGTATAACAGAACCTTGCAAGACGGTAGGGTCATCTATTAACAAATTTATTATAGTTTGGTTGTCTACTTATGCCGTTAACATGACAGGCTTGTAGCATGGTATATTTTCGTCTCACTGATCCCGGGATTTTACGGAAATTTCGATCCCTGAGTCCATATTTTTAGTTTTTTTTGATCCCTAATCCTTGGTGCAAAAAACTGAGCTGATCCCTGATTCTGAACCAATGTCCCTGATCCTCGCTCCCACCCATTTGATCCCTGATCCCATATACCATGTTACGAGCCTGACATGATAGGGGATTGAGTTTCATGAACATCATATCACCTTCACTGTCAAGGAGGCACTCATATATCTTCCTATCTTTCCGTATTCATCTCGCGTTCCTAATTAGTTTTCATGGCTAAGTCACACACTCAGTGAGTTTCGTTGCTTATCAATTAAGTCACGCACTAGCTAAGTCACGCAACTGCTAATTGACGTTCAAACTAACTAAGTCACGCACTGGCTAACTAAATGACGCAGTAGCTAAGTCACCCACTATCTAATGAATGAATGAATAAAGATCTAACAACACATAAAAAGAGTACTTACATTACTGACGCCTAAGCCCTTCGTCAGAGTAACTAAGTCACCCTTTGTTTCTCATGTTCACTGGAAATTTTTGTTCATTTCATATGATAGGCAATATCTAGGAAATTGCATTTTCCTATGATAGGAACTGAACAAAATGTAGGAAAACACATTTTCCTACATATTTCCTAGATATTTCCTATCATAGGAAAATGAAAAGGTAGGAAATATCTAGGAAAATGCTTTTTCCTATCATAAGAAATATCTAATATCTAAATGCATTTTCCTACATTTTGTCCAGTTCCTATGATAGGAAAATACAATTTCCTAGATATTTCCCTGATATTTCCTGTCATAGGAAATAAGCAAAAATTTCCAGTGGTTTCTAAGTATGTTTTTTTGTTAATGGACGTGCTTTGTGTTACAGTACCAAGTAGAGCTCCAAATAACGTCCAAGGCTACAATACAAGTAGTACAAGTATCGAGGTAGCCTGGAGCGAGGTTCCTATTGGCTATGTCCACGGCATCCTACAAGGATACGTCATCCAGTACAAGAGACAGACAGACTTCAATGCAAGTTGGGAAAATTTAACTGTGTCTGCTAACGTTAGCACTGCAAATATTACGTCATTGGATAAATATACCTATTACGTCATAAAGGTCTTGGCTTTTACTGTAGTAGGGTGGGGACCGTCAAGAAATGTCACTGTGTCTACGGATGAAGATGGTAAGCGTGTGATTCTACAATCAGCTCTTTAAGGTTGTCATGCAATCTACGAAATTGTAATAAATGTTAGTCTAGTAATAAATGTTTCTAACGCTAGTCCGTTGCGCGGGCTGCACGTGTTCTAAACACGTCACTTTCATTTAAACGATTTAAGCGCATACTGAACGAGTCGTTTAAAAGACATACGAAAAGAAATTTATTTATTTTTATCTTATTTTATTTATAAGCTTCGCCCTAGGGCGGGAGCAACTCACAGAATTGTTGTTCCAAAACGAGACTCCCTAAATTAACCAAAATGTGGGGCAAATCGGAGGGTATTTAAGAGCGCGCTCGTAGTCTCTTTCTCAGTGTTATTCTCCTGATGTTTAGCGTCCTTAACCTTGATATAAACATTAAAGTCAAAATATTACTCTTTTTTATTGTCAACTAGTACCCAGTCAGCCACCGTCAGAGATTATCACAAGAAACACAAGTTCAACAACAATAGAGGTGACGTGGGGCAAAGTCCCACAAGGCTTTGCGCATGGTGTTGTCCTTGGTTACCAAATACTGTACCGTAGAGCTAATGACTCTAATACTACTTATATGATAGTAACTACGACTGCGCAGTCCAACCGAACTCTCCTTGTAAGGCTGAATAAGTATACTGAATACAGGATTAAAGTGGCCGCGTTTACACGAATTGGAAATGGGACTGCTTCAAGAGAGATCTCTGTTTACACTGACGAAGACAGTATGTATCAATTTCTGGGCTCAATCATTCCCTTGAGAATGTCAAAGAATCAATAGCCATTTTGGATGAATGAATAACGGGTGCCAATGAGAAATCTTTGGTTGACATTCATCCAAGATGGCTGCCGTGACGTCACATACAACCCATACAAACCATATGTTATTTACGCCCGTTGCTAGGATCCCGTTAACAAGGGAGGTTCCATTTTTGGTTTGTATCAGGGACGTCCTGATGCCCTGAATATCAGAACCCTGCTAGCCATTGGTACACAGCATAAAGGAAGTTTGGTAGAAATAATAACAATTTTACTTGTGAGATGATGATCTGGAAATGCCATGGATTTGAGTGTCATGGATACAAGAGATTTATCGAGCGGAAAGGTGCGCTAGTCATTCGGCAAAACGTTTGAAATTTATTGGGTTCGGAAATGCTGAATTGGAATTCTCAAATTACCGTAATTCCTAGTTATGTGAGGTAAAATTGAAAGATGTTAAGCCGAGGTACAGTTCGATTCGGAAAACATGTTTTTCATAATAAAACGTTTCGGACATCAAAGAGAGTAGTTTTTTAAATTCGTTTAGGCTAAGGAAAATTAGAAAAGAGAAATAAAATGGATAAAGATATTTTGTAAAAGAAAAAAAGAAAAATGTTTAGGCGCAGGCAAGGCTCGAACCCACAACCAAAAGCAAATTAGTATGCTAATTTTATGCAAAACCTCAAAAATCGGACCATGCATCCAGACAAATCGCTGAATCATCGCATGTTACGTATGGGATGGAGATTTCGGCCCCTTCCGCGCTATCCGGTAGAACGCAGCGAGCTTCGCGGTCAAAGAGGGAGGAAACAGTCGGATCCTAGGCCGTAAATGACTGCACCTTACCACTAGACTAACTGGACTACTAAGGGATTTGGAGGACAAAATAACCTAGTGTATCCTGTGAATTGGCTGTCTATTGTTATGGAAATTATTTGTTCCGGTGGCGCACATGGATAAACCCCGGACTTTGGAGCAGATGATCTGGTGTAGGAGCCAGGTTCGAGACCCGCTGGGGTCGGTCTTCTTTTTTTTTTTCTTTTTTCTTTTTTTTTTCTTTTTTCTTCTTTCTTTCTTTCTTTTTTTTTTTTTTTTCTCTCTCTCTTTTCCTAAAGATAAATATTTTGTTTTTGTTTTTGTTGCTAAAGCAAAAATTAATTAATTGATTATTTAAGAAGCAATAGAAAGAAAGATGATAAATTGATCGGAATGAAAAAGAAGAATTTCGAGGACAATTGTTTTAATTAAGGTAAAGGTAATAAGCGTGCGTCCATTAAGTTAACTGTAAATTCTGGTATTTGATCAAACGTTAGCAGATTTTTAATTATGATCAGTTTCCAACCCAAATCTCAATCACTGACTTGAATTAACGCATGCAGTGATTCGCTTTGATTTCTCAACATAGGTGTATGCACGGTAATTATGGATAAGGGCCTGTTCACACACACCGCATAAGCATATACAGACTCAATAGCGTACTGCTCATTACAAGTTTTTGTTTTTTCTCACACCTGAGTGATAAATGCACTGCTGAGTCTGCGTATGTTGCTTGCGCTTATGCTTATGTCGCTAGTGTGAACCGACCCTAAATGAGAGTCGATTATATGCACGTTTCTGTGGGATGTCGGACGTTCGAACCACTCCTTGCGACGGGCCTGTTGTTATTTTTCTTATCAGTTATTTGAGTAATTAATTTCTATCCTGGAATGTCTTTGTACGATAGAGGGATTCGTGTATATCCATCTTTTTGGGGTTGAAAAGCAAGTCTCTTCATCATCGGGAGGTGGATTTTTTTACTCTCAAAGTTTTGAAAAAATCAACATGTGAGTTGAGCGTAGTATGTAAAAAAAATTAATGTAGAAGTAGTGTGTGATTGCTAGCAGATGAAAAACCACTATGTGAATATGATGCTGTAAGAAAGGTTATTTGAATGAGAAATAAGTTTCATTTCCCAAAAATATCTCAACTTCCCTGACCGTCAAGAAGGTCCATTGAATCCCATTTAATAAATACACTTCCTTTTTAGTTCCCAGTCTCCCTCCACCAAACCTCCAGTCCTACAACACGAGCTCCACGTCACTCAATGTAACCTGGGGACAAATAATCCCATCATACTTCATTCATGGGATTTTAAGAGGGTATCGATTGCTATGGAGACAAGCCAATGCCGTCAATGGTAGCTATAACAACGTTACTACACTAAGCAACAGCTATGAAATAACGAAGTTGGAGAAATTCACTCGTTATATGGTTAAGGTCTTGGCATTTACTATCAAAGGAGATGGAGTTGTTTCTTTACCGCTAAATGTGTCTACCGATGAAGACGGTAAGAGAAGAATACATAACAAATTTATCTCACTTCTACTGCGTTTGATTAACAAATGGATCATTTGACTGACTACACAGCGCAATCAACCAATATCAAATCCCGCTTTTTCCATAAGTCAAAGCGCAAGCACCACTGAACGTAGATTCAGTGGTACATTTATCTCATAGGCGTGAAAAATGAATACTAACGAACTGTACATCACTCTGTCTTCGTATGTTGTTTGTGCTTTGTTAATGACATTAGTGTAATGCTGCATGTGCTTTAAGAGGAGATTTTTTTCAATGACGAGCAATAATGGCGAAAAGCGCCAAAAACTAGACCTTCGTGCGAGTTTTAATCCAAATTTTCGTTCTGGATTAACACTCAAATCCTTTTTCTACCGGCTAAAAACTGATGTACCAAGATAAAATACCTGTTTAAAACGAATTGTTGAATTGTACAAGACTTTTTCTTGATGTTGTGTTGGGATTAAGCTTTTTCAAGCTGAATATAATGAAAACATACAGAAAATGAGCAAATGAAGGCCTAAACCTCATTTTCGATTCAAATTTTCGTTTTGGATTAACACTTTGATTCAACTTTCATCGGCCAAAACTACTTACAAACAACTTAAACTTTCTGAAAGAAATGATTTTAGTTTTGTACAACAGCTATTCTTCAACTCAGGAGTTTGTCGTTCACTGCTCGAACTTGAAAAAAATCCCCTATTAATTTCAATGACTACAAGGAGCAGGGATGACACAGCGTTTGTTTAGTGGGCGGCCTTCGGTGCGAGAGGTCCGAGTGACCTTGCATGATTGTGACGATTTTTTTCCATTCCATATGGCTTTAATTAGCTTAAAATGCACTTTCGAAGTAAAATATATTAACTTTACCTTTTTTAACCTTTATATATGTTTCATACTAATTCATTCATTTCTGCATCATAAAATTGACATTTTCTTTACCCAGTCCCAAGTCGAGCACCTCTAAATCTCATTGGTCACAACACAAGCTCAACGAGCCTCTATCTTATGTGGAACCCAGTCCCTCACGGATATGTTCATGGTATTTTGCGTGGTTACAAGGTCCTTTACAAGATAGCAAATAATGGGTTACAAAATTACACGGATAAATTGGTAGTCAACACAACACGTGAGGCTGCGCTTACTGGACTGCGCAAGTTTACCACGTACAGGATTACAGTTTTGGCTTTTACTGTGAAGGGTGATGGACCAATGGCTGTCAATATCACTATAACAACTGATGAAGACAGTAAGTGCACAACTTCAATAGAATTTTCTACTGAAAAACAAGAACGTACTAGTCATTACGTTATATTAATCGTTATAAAACCAATAAACCGTTTTCCCAAGGGTGCGCACGCAGATTAAGTGACGGGGCGTTGACGGGCCAAGAGAATTATTTGCAACTTTAAGTTTAAATTTTAAGTTTTTTAAAACAATTAGTATGCTTTATTCTGGATTTGTAGCTCATTGAAATTTAAAAATCGGGTTCAAATCGAGGCTCAGACCGAATTTACGCTGCGTGTGCAATCTTTAGAAAACTATACACAATAACATGCATGCGACAGGTGTCTTGAAATTGTTTAAAATTCTCCACAAGTTTTAACTGCTCGCGTCTTGTTCGAGCACCCTTTATAGCTGTGATGTGTTTAAATAGTTTACATAGATGTTTTTAAAAGTGCTTCATGAATTGGATAAATAAGCAATAAGTAACTGTTTATTTAAGTGTCTAATGTCTTGTAGCGTTTGCGCACTTATTGACATTGTACTCACAGACATTACCACTCCATTCTAATATTCTATGCATACAACCCTCAACTCACCAATAAACTTTAACATTCAAAACAAGGTGGTTCAACAATGGCTTCTTTCGTTATGCAGTCAGTTCGCACAGACCAAACATGCAGTGCCATGAGAAGCGCAAATTACTCCTTTTGAAGATACTCCTTTAGGTACTTATAATGTTTCTAATATCTTAGTTCCCAGTCTACCACCAACAAATCTTACAGCTCGAAATACCAGCTCAACGTCACTCCTTGTGAAATGGTCCCCAGTCCCCCAAGGACACCTGCACGGTATATTGCGTGGTTACAAAATATTTTACAAAATGGCGGTTGATACGGATGGTAGCTTTGTCAATGTCACGTCTTTTGACGAATCAACAAGCATCACATATTTGAAAAAGTTCACAGTTTATTTGGTAAAAGTGTTGGCATTTACAGTCAAAGGCGATGGACCAACAACAAGGAATATATCAGTCACAACTGATGAAGACGGTATGACGTAATATAGACATAGTGACTTAATGGTTGACATTCTCACAAAGACGCCAAGATATTGGAGATGTAACTACTTACCAATCACGTATCCCACCTCTGCCACCATTTGCGTTTCATTTCATTTTTAAACATTCTCTAATTATTTGTACTTAGGAAAAAAATTGTTGAGCAAATTCGATTAACTACATCGTTTACCGATTACTTATCCCTCCTCTGACACCAATTGCCCTTCAATTAAATTTTTAACGAAGTAGATTTTCTTAGGACAACAAATTATATAAAAACATCGAATTCGATTGACTTAATCGTTTTGTCTTGCTCAACAGTACCAAGTCGCCCACCACAGAACGTTCGCGCTCACAACACAAGTTCAACATCTCTGAACATCACGTGGTCAGATATCCCAGAAGGCTTTGTTCATGGCATCTTGTGGGGATATCGCGTTGAGTACAGTGTTCACAGACGGAGAAGCGACAGAAGTATATCGAGTCCCATGACATCAACTGTCTACTCACCAACCATCTATACCGTCGAACTGACAAACCTGGAAAAATACACAGAGTATAATGTACAGGTTTTGGGTTATACGCGCATTGGGAATGGAAAGAAATCGAACATTATTCGAGTTACAACTGATGAAGATGGTGAGTGACGTGCAACAATAGAATCAAAACGACAGGAATTTTGAATGTTTTATCGACATTATGACATTGTACTGGCACAGCAGTCTGTTTCATACTCATACAAAAACTGTTGTGTAGTAGACTCAAATGGATCTAGGAGCGTAAAAGTAGTTCGTTTACAAGAATAGCACTTTTGTCGGGGTCTTTTTTGTTACGTCAATTTTAGCATGGGCGTAGCCGAGGAAGTACAGAGTTAATTAGTATCAACGCCTGCTTAATCGGAAAACAGATTATCATTGTAGATTAAGGTCGTGTGATCAAGTGGTTAGAGCTCTCGCCTCTCACCTCTATGGTTTGATTATCAGACAGGGCCACTTCTCACAAAATTGCTCGAAAAACTCAAAACCGTTCTGGACAGTCCTTAATGGGAAATAGATTAAGTATAACTATACTTTTATTATAACTTATTAATTAGAATTTCTCTTTTCTTCAGTTCCAAGCAAACCTCCCGAGGATCTCCAAGGCCATAACAAATCCTCTACTAGTTTATGGGTGCACTTGGAAACCGGTACCCAAGGGATTTGTACATGGGATTTTGTTGGGATATCGGCTGATGTACAAAGTGAAGTCGCACAGAGACTTTATTACGTTAACACTTAGCAAGAGTACTAATAATGTACTGATACCTGGACTTTTAAAGTTTACGTTTTACGATATCAAGATACTGGCTTTTACTCGTATTGGTGATGGGAAACAGTCGTCAGTTATTTCCTGTCAAACGGATGAAGACGGTATGATTAATGACGACATTTTGTTTATTGATAACAATCATAGTTTAATTATCCCCCAAGGATCAATTGAGGTTTATGGCCACTTGCCACGTACCATATGCTATATAGAATACCACAAAGTATTCACGATAACAGATACTTGAAAAACCTTATAACACAACACAACACATCACAACATAACACAACACAACAACAACAACACAACACCACACCACATAACATAACAACATAACATAACATAACATAACATAACATAACATAACATAACATAACATAACATAACATAACATAACATAACATAACATAACATAACATAACATAACATAACATAACATAGCAACATAACATAACATAATATAACATAAGATAATATAATACATAATAAAGGTAGAATTAGCAAGCACGGCGTGACTTGACGTGAAAGATCACTACCGCCAACTTGCCCGAGTTCCCAATTAGTGCTAATCCATGATTAACTGTTAAGCAAACTGTTCATTTAATCTTGGATCAGTGCTAATCCATGATTAACTGTTAAGCAAACCGTTCATTTTAATCTTGGATCAGTGCTAATCGGGTTTTAAAGAACCGCGTTTCTTACCTTGTTTATCCTAGTATACCAAGATTGGCCCACCTCTTCCAACTCAAAACGTCAATGGTATACTTTATCTTGCACATAATTAATTGTTATCTTTATCACCCTATAGTCCCAAGTATGGCCCCACCCAAAATCTACTTCAGAAACAAAGCCAGCTCAACAAGTATCCCCATCACGTGGTCTCATATCCCTACCCAATACGTCCACGGTATTCTTAGAGGTTATCATATCCAATACAAACTCATACGACTTGCTGATGAACCAGTTGAGAACCGAGTGTTTACATCCAAAAGAGTCGGTCCTGACCAAGCTAACGCGACGCTGAGGAAGTTAGAGAGTTACGCTACGTATGAGATAAGAATTGCTGGCTATACAAGTAAAGGAGACGGTGTTTGGAGATCTTTTTACGGCAGTAAGTACAACAGTTCCTTGAAAATACTTAAGCAATTAAAAACTGTTTTCTGTGTTTGATAGCCTGTAGTGATCAAAACACACGTGATGTTTGGCGAACGCGAGAGAGCGTAGTGGACAGCTCTCTAGCGTTCTCCCAACATCACAATTGTTTTGATCAGGCTATCAAACACAGAAAACAGTTTTTTACTTCTTTTATAAAATAGCGAGCGCACAAATCAGAGCGCGCGTTATATAATAGTTCTTTTATAATACCAAATTTTAACTTGCGTGATGTTTGGAGAACACGAAGGAATTCCACGAGCTTGTGGCGATTTACGCATTTCTGTCTAAAGGGATACAGTGAATTACTTCATCAGCTTGAGAGAGAATAAGTTAACTTTATACACAATATACTGGGTTAGTACAATACATTTTTATCTCAGATCTTTGCAATGAATAAGCATTTACATTGTGATTGGTCATAGACGTGCCGCGCTCTCAGTCGAAATGATAACTAAATCAGTACAATTCTGTTCTGAATTGTATTCTCTAGAAAACTAACTTATGTTTATTGGTTATCACAGCAACCTGTAGATGTCATTCGGTTCTTCCAACCAATTGGTTTGCACATCCGCCTTACGTCAGAGCCGATAACAGTTCCTATGGCAACGAGTCAACCTTCCATGGAGTCAGAACTCCTGTAAAAGGGATTTTCCCGCCAATTCTTGACGCTGCCATTGTACGGTGCTGTGGGGAATGTTCACACAGCAGAGTCTCGCCTTTAGACTTCTACAAAGATGGCTACGGGAACAATGCACAGAAAAAAGGATTGATACAAGTCAAAGATACAATTAATAACAAATCGTTTATCAACTTTCCTATTGGTGGAATTAAAGGGCAAAATAAGTATCAGGGTAATGATGGGACATACGAGTTTGTATCTGTCATGGATATGCCTGGTGCAGCGTTCCTCGTGGCTGACAGAAGAAAGATCCATTCACAAGTCCTGAACGCTATACTGTCATGTTGGCCAGCGGTAGTGTTTATCATTTGCATAGCTTATCTATCGGGAGGACTGGTTTGGATTATAGTGAGTAGAGTACATTTTAGTCTGTATTTACAAACATATATTTGATGAGCCATAATGGAAAGCGAAACACCTCGAGATCACAGTGCAGTTTTCGTATGAATGTGAAACAAACCGCGCCGTGCCGTGACGTCTGTGTCAGTGCCGTAATGTCTAGAAAAACGTTTGAAATTCCTGCCGTAACCGTGGCGTGCCGTAACCGTATACACAGTCATACGAAAATTGCTTCATAACAATTTGTCCCCCCCCCTCCCCCCGTTACAATGGTGTCCTGTGATGAGCGAAACATCCAGGATACAAAGGCTAGACAACATTGTTTTGGAGGGTGAGAGAAGGAGGTACCTTAAAGGAGAATTTCGTTTGATTTCTCGTATTTCAAGTGAAACCCTTGTTTTGACTTCTCTCTATATATCGAGATCTTCTAAGAGAAGAGAAGCCATAATTTCGCGTATTATGGCTCAACTCACATCCTCGTTTCAATTGACTCTAATTCGGGATGCTCAACTCACCAAGTTTTGATAAGGAAATAAATGGAAATCTGTAACGACGTATAAATAGATAATAGTACTTACTTTACTGATTTCAAGCCTTGGCTCTCTATACAGTGTTAATATTTCCATTAATTCCTTATTACAGCTTTGTGTGTTTATTATTGTTTATTTGTTTAGTAAGTTTACTATTTTTGGCGACAACATAGTTTAGCGAGTTCCTCAAAATCGCTCAATTTTGTACTTGCTAAAATTAGTATTTTGGGGTATTCTTGGTCAGTCATAATAAGAATCGTCATTTCCCCCCTAAAATACCTACCCAAGTAGCCCATCTTCCCCTAGTGAAGTCGCTAAATTTAGAAGTCGATAAAAATAGTTACCCTTTGTATTAAGGTGCTTGTGAGATAAAACAATTTCTATCATAACATTCCTTTGCTGTTCAACAGGACGTGCGATTCAACCCTGAACACTTCCCTCGATCATTTATAGCTGGTACATGGGAAGGCTTTTGGTGGGCATACATTACCTATGACAACCGTGGGGTAAGTGACGTCATTGTTTGGTTCCCAAGTCATTTCCCAGGAATTCTTTGCGAGTGAGTCAGCACGCACGGAAACGAGGCAGGGAAAATATTTAAGATTTTTAATATCAACATTTTAGGAATATTTTATCGATATCTTTGTATATCGTGTAATCTAGAACCAAGTATTACCTTAGCCTACAGTGCAGACGATTTTAGTTTTGATACAGTAAATTCCTCTTCCCATGATTTACCGTATCAATACCAAAATTGTCTGCACAGAATGTTAGTATTGCCCCCTTTAGACCTTGTTGATTACTTCATTGTTTATAATAGGAAATGGTCGAGGAAAGACCTCAAATGAGTTGCTGGTAGAGTGGCAAACATGTTTGTTGGGTCAGGTCATGAAAAACGTGACTAGACTGAACGTGACTAACTGATTTTCATTGTCCGGTTCTGTTCTGACATATAAACACCTACATGTTTACGGATCAGTCACGTCGGGCGAAAGGGTCAACTTCCAACGCGATATGAGTGAAAGGGGCTAGGGATAGCTACATTAATTTACCCATTATTTGGCTTTTAAACGTCAATAACTGCAAAAAAGGGTTTTTAAGGTCGTACAAGGGGGACAAGATCGAGACGAGCTAGATATCATGTTTATATTCATGGTTTTTTTGTAGCTTTAGTATTTTCTATTCGCACTCCTTCGCTCATAGCATATGCGTATGTTTTGGATTATTTGCAACTTTGTGCCAAAGGAAAAGTGTGCGTACTAGCTATTAGTTTTCAACATCTCTTTTGCAACATTTTATCTGAAGGGTCGATAAGTTATCGTGTTCGCTGATAACAAGTTAATCTTGCGATAAAGTTTTGGGGAGCACACAATTTTCAATCTCGATAATTTTGGCGGTCTATTTAGGCTGTCCATAAATTAACGGGTTACCACAGAAGGTCTATTAAAGCATTTTTGCTCTGGGAGAGACTCCTAATTCTCACTCTGATCTTGGCCTTGCGTTTTGCTTAAGGGTGAAACGACGAGCGAAATGTCGCTTCGTGCCTCGCACGATTGCAGTGCGCAGCGCGCAAAACTCCCAGAGCCTCTGAACTTTGTGCCTACAAAATACTGTGCTTGCAAACGTGACATTTTTGATTTCAAACCCCTTGATGTCATCATTATTTATATTCCGAACAAACAGAACTCGTGGTAGCAGTGGAATGTTATTGATTTGATCCCAGGGTGGGAATAGAACTAATAGAATACAAAACTATCTATGAGTTGTTTGAGGTTTTGATTACTGTGGAAAATTCTGGAATAATTATAACTCTAAAATACTGGCAATTTTGTTCAATATATATTAATCTAAAACATGAAATATAAGATATATCCTTTCCTGTACTAATAGCGAATGAAGAGTTTGCATGGACCAGCAATAATGTTTTTGTCTATTTTGTTCCATCGTCGATGATTTTGGTTTGAACCGGAAATAAAATAGTTCAAAAGGTTGTACACGTGATTTCAAGCCATATTTGCGAACCTGTGTTGGCTGTCTTGGTTAATTAATATACAGGGGTTTTTTTCTTCTTTTCTTTTCTCACTTTTATGATCTGTATTTTTTAAAGATATATAAGTCGCTGTTCGTTTATTTTTGTCCCATTTTTCAAAGGCCCTGGTGTATTTACAGGTTAACCAGGCTGTCACACTCCATTAAGTCAGGTGATCTTATTAGGTCTTTTTACGTTTAGAAGAATGCATTCGATCTGCTTTCATCTCTCTGTCTTTAACAGCTTGCATCATGTTTATAAGACTCTGGAAGATTCCATCGACGCCAATGCCTGTCTTCGAAGATACCTCTGTGTAAACACTCAATAAACTAGGTCGTGTGTGAAGCTCAACCTTGGCTTCATGCGCAGAAACTTTGCGATCCTCAGAATCCAGCTTATTGGCTACTAATAAGACAGGAATTCGTTTTTGTCGAGAGCCAAGGAGCTCAATAATCTCGTCTAGTCTTTCTACAGCAGTTTGGAATGACAGTTGATCGTTCAAAGCGTACATAACGATGAAACCACGACAGTGTGAAATGGCAAAGCGTCTCATGACAGGAAATGAATATGTTCCACTTGTATCTGCTATACATACGTTATAGTACATCCCATCAAGTTTAATACCATGAATGTAGTAGTCGTCAATTGTAGGTTTATGGTCCGCTAAAAATGACTGCTCGAATAGAGCTCTGATTAAAGAGGTTTTCCCCACTCCCCCTGCTCCTAACACAGCAATTTTGTGATCCATCGGTGGAATATTACTATTCATGGCTGTATCTTTCAATCGTCTACCAACACATGACGACCTTATATAACAGTCCTTGCAAATAGCACCTCAAGGTTCTAACAATAAAACCTTGGAAATGACTGTAGGTTATCAACCGGATTCTACTTCAGATCTCAGCAATGCAAGAGTATAAATATTGATGGCAAACACAGGATTTCTCAGGTCACAGGCACGTCGAACTTTGTCTTAGCCTGCTGTGAATATCTTGTTATGTGCGACAGATAAACATTTTCTACTCCGGTTTCGTTCCAGGCAACAGTTTCGATACTGTAATACTATACATATATACTAATTGTGTTAATTACTGCTCGTTGTTGGAATTTTTTACGTTTTTCATTTCACATTTTAACAGCTTTAATATCAAAAATATAATTGTCAATGCACCAATTGTTCTTTGTTTATGTTATGACGGCGACAGCACATTATTTTGGTCAAAAGACAAACCCTCAGCAATTAATTCCCCTTCTTGTTTCATTTCTATAATTATTTGAAAACGTTATGACGTCATATGTCAAATTAGGCTAATACTGCATGACATATTAGTAAGATTATCATCAAGTCTCTCAAATAACAGCTTGTTATCAGCTCATCAACATCAACACACGAATCGCGTAGGCTTGAAGTGCATGCCAATCTGATAAACCACGAAGAACCAGCAAGGTCGCGGTAAAACAGTTCCGTTAAAGCTTGCCAGACGATGTCTGCCAGCTAGAAGTAAAATATAGTTTATAGGACATGAAAAAATGTGAAATCAGAAAGCCAACTTTTCAAGAATCGTCGTATCGAATTAGGAAATCCTTTGCCTCAATGAGGTCATGTTTTTAAAATGACAAATTAAAATCACGAGTATGAGTGTCCGATAACTCACTATGCAGCTAAATCACGTGCAATCATGCGTCTGACAAGAGCACTTTGCCATGTGTAAAAGAAAACTAAACATGAAATATCGGCTCGTCTTTCGTATGTCTGAAAATGGCATATAGGGTGGTCCATTGTCACTTCTACGAAACCTGTTGTACACGTGTAAGGATTTAGTACAACTAATCTAGTCCATTATGACATTTCAAAAATACCGCAGGTCTTGGGAAAGGTGAAATACTTAAGAGATGCTTTTAAATTAAGATAATCTACATTAAAAATTGTACAAGGACAGCCTTGCTTTTGAGAGAAAAATGATCGCTAATTAGCCTTTAGCACTGAGAAAACGAAGCCATTGTCACACTTATGTACTTACATTGTAGCCTTTCACGTGCCGTTCTAAATTTCATGAGTGTTTGGATTAGTTTTAGCAATATATTTGGGTTCTTTTTTCTTTCTTTCTTTCTTTCTTTCTTTCTTTCTTTCTTTCTTTCTTTCTTTCTTTCTTTCTTTCTTTCTTTCTTTCTTTCTTTCTTTCTTTCTTTCTTTCTTTCTTTCTTTCTTTCTTTCTTTCTTTCTTTCTTTCTTTCTTTCTTTCTTTCTTTCTTTCTTTCTTTCTTTCTTTCTTTCTTTCTTTCTTTCTTTCTTTCTTTCTTTCTTTCTTTCTTTCTTTCTTTCTTTCTTTCTTTCTTTCTTTCTTTCTTTCTTTCTTTCTTTCTTTCTTTCTTTCTTTCTTTCTTTCTTTCTTTCTTTCTTTCTTTCTTTCTTTCTTTCTTTCTTTCTTTCTTTCTTTCTTTCTTTCTTTCTTTCTTTCTTTCTTTTCCTTCTTTCTTTTTCTATTTCTTTCCTTAATTTCGTTATCTATTTCATTATTTCTATTAGAAAGTAAAAGTTTAAGATCACTTAAAAATTGAAAAGCAAAAATTAAAGAAAGAAAAAGGAAAGAGGATGAAAGAAGGAAAAAAGTAAAGGAGAGAAAAGAAAAAGGAAAAGAAAAAAAAGAAGAAAAGAAAAGAAAAGAAAAAAGGAGACAAAAAAGAAAAAGAAAAAAATGGAAAGAAAAATTTCCCCGCCCGCGAGAGGGTTTGAACCCGGTTCTTCTGCTCCAGAGTCAATGGATTTTCAAACTCGTGCCACCGAATCACCTAATTTGCACAACAATAGACAATCCATTCACACGATACACTAGGTTATTTTGTTCTTCAAATCTCTTAGTAGTCCAGTTAGTCTAGTGGTAAGGTGCAGTCATTTACGGCCTAGGATCCGACTGTTTCCTCCCTCTTTGACCGCGAAGCTCGCTGCGTTCTACCGGATAGCGCGGAAGGGGCCGAAATCTCCATCCTATACGTAACATGCGATGATTCAGCGATTTGTCTGGATGCATGGTCCGATTTTTGAGGTTTTGCATAAAATTAGCATACTAATTTGCTTTTGGTTGTGAGTTCGAGCCTTGCCTGCGCCAAAACATTTTTCTTTTTTTCTTCAAAATAATTTTTTTACTTGATTTTATTTAGTTTATTTAATCTTTTCTTTGGGGTAAAACGAAAGGAAAAGCGTAAATTTGTGATCAGTTGATCAAGCTCAAGTGTCCACACTAATAACTCTGGATCGCTCGTTTGAACTAAAACGACGGTTTTTTTTCTGTGAACAGTGGAAACGGAGAAAAAAGAAAACTGCTAATATTTTAGAAATTAATTCAAGTATGCTGTAGTACGTAGGTGTTTCGTTTCATCTACGTTAGATTAATTCAGTAATCGTTCACTTTCGAGCCTTCAGCTCACCATCAGGGATTGAAAGAATTATTATCTTTATATTTGACAACGAAATGTAGGTATTTTATCTTTTCTACTAGCTTTTGATAATTTTATAATGTAATTTTATATTTTTATAATTTTAATGTTTTTAGCATGTTTTAATTTATTATATATTTATTTCTATTATTTATTGAGGGCCACAAGTTTATCAGTTTACTGTCACGTGTTACCCTCGTGAAATAAAGTTGATTATTATTATTACTATTATTATAATTTTCGTTACAAGACAAACGAAACCAAACACCTATCTGATTTTAGAAATTGTTTTAGATATCAATAATATATTTACTGATGCAAAATATCAGCTGAAATCAGGGCCACACCAGACGTATCGAGGTTTTTCTCTATCAAAGGCTAGGACCTGATACTCGGGATACTCGGGATACTCGGGATGTGACTGTTGGACCTCCCCTGTTATCTTACTACTAACTCAAACTACGAGACATCATCGAACACTGTATGGTTTGGAAAAGGTCGTATCGATTTACACCAGGGATGGGAATAAATTTGGGAAATCATAAATTATCTGTATAAGGGACAATGTAGATAATATTTAGTACGTGAAAAATAGTTAGGCTATAAACTCATTTTCTTTTGTTCTTTATATACTAGTTATACAATAAATATATTATTTATTTTAGATTATCTAAGTTTTATCATCCTTTAACTTTTAATTGAATTGTTATACAATGGCTTCGAGTGGAATACTGTTGAATATCCCACGAGTCACTTGTATTTTCTAGTATACACACGAGCCTTTAGGCGAGTGTGTGTGTGTGTACAAAGAAAACAGAAGTTTGCCGCGAGAAACCATTGTAAAACTATTTTATCCCACATCATAGAAAATACAGTCAATTGCTGCAATGCCTCATAGGAAGAGACAGTTGAATACCGCCGAATATACAACGGCTTTCCTGCTTTCTGATTGGCTGTATTTTCTATGGTGTGGGATAAAAACCAGTATAAACTAAATAGTCATCTTTCTTTCATTAAAATCACTGATAATATACTTTTATATTGTAGTTATGGTGATCGTATCCCAAAGTCCGTTCTTGCTCGTCTGTTCACCCTTGTGTGGATCTGGATTGGTATCATTACAATAGCAATTTTAACAAGTAGTATTACAGCATCGCTTATGAGCATGGTCTTTAAAACTCAAATCAAGCTGTATGGAACCAAGGTATGACACTACACCAGTATCGGATCCAGTGGAGGTCGAAGGGGTCCACGGAACACACACACACACACCCTCCCCCCCTGAAAGTCTTATTTTTTTAGGTAATAGAAATATGTCTTATAAAAAACGTTAGAATTTTCGCGTTGGTTGTGTAGAGTATGCACATTTGGGTTTTAGAAAAGGAACCCCCCTGGATCCTGTATACTGTACACTCAGTATTGTTTATAATAAATACACTTGGTTGTTACAAGCTTCAATTTGTATTGTAGAAACTTACAGATGTGTCGGTCCAAACGTGTCCTCAGTGTACAGAAAAACGGTTGGACGAGAAATTTAAAATTTGCAACGAGTACGAATATGAAATTTGGTTGATACAATTTAATGGTAGTTATGGATAAATATGTTTTAAGTAACTTATAAGTGTCCCAATCTATTCTGGACAAAAATTATGCTGGAGGTACAATCCCTTGAGCGAAGATTATCATTTTTGAACGAGATGACAATAACTAGTCAGCTGCAGATAAGTGTGACACTTCAACGGTGTAAGCTAACGCTTTGTACATCGCTGAAGTTTAATTGCTCTATTCAGTTGATATGATACGTACGAACGTACTATAAAAATTCAAGTATTTTAACCTATTTGTTTCCAACGCACTCAATTGGTAGTGCTGCATGTGTTCTTCAGTTATGTCCAGTTGTGTACTAGAATGCATGTTTAAACGTTAATTTTTGTTAAAGACTTGAGAAAAATACACATCAGGAAAGAACGTCATTCTACGGGCCTCTGAAATGGATGGTGCGCCGTCTGAACTAGGCCTAACATAATTCTTTGTACTCCAGATAGCAGCAATCGATAACTCCTCGGAGTATAAACTTGGCGTAAGACGAAATGCTTACCTTGATGCTAGTAAGTCATGTTGTACTCTCCTTACTTTGTACCTTTAAGATACAATAACGGTCGGCGCGTGTTTTTCTTTCCTATTAACCACGCCCACAAGTCCATATCCTGCCCTATTCACCTCTAACTACGTGCACAAGTCCATATCCTGCCCTATTCACCTGTATCCACGCCCACAAGTCCATATCCTGCCCTATTCACCTCTATCCACGCCCACAAGTCCATATCCTGCCCTATTCACCTCTATCCACGCCCACAAGTCCATATCCTGCCCTATTCACCTCTATCCACGCCCACAAGTCCATACCCTGCCATATTGACCTCTATCCACGTCCACAAGTCCATATCCTGCATTATTAACCTCGAAACACGCCTACAAGTCCATACCTGCCCTATTGACCTCGAACCACGCCCAAAAGTCCTGTACACCAGCATGTTTTCATTGACAACTTTTTTTTGAACAAGAAAAACAAGCGAGCTCGTGTAGACGAAAAAAATACCCCGCCATTTTTCCTTGTCTTGTTTCCTTGTTGAGAAGTTGGCAGCCAGTTTTTTCTTGTCCAGGAAAACTTGTCAAAGATTTGCTCGTGTAGATGGACAACAAAGAAAACTTGACAAGTATTCCGTTTTGGAAATGATATTTCAGGCATAAAGGAAACTTGTATTTCGTGTACACAAGCAGGTTTTTCTTGACAAGGACAACGTGCTAAGGAAACTTGTTGATACGTCTACACGAGCAAGAAAACCTGTCAAACAAACTTGTCAAGCAAACACAATAAAACTACTGTGATTAGTAAGACTTCTAACTGAATGATCTTTACTTTGTATTTTTGTCATCCAGCCCTTTTCATTTATTTTTGTTTTATTTTCATTCAAATCTCATTTTGTTTTCGTTTTTAGGTCGCAGCTACAGCAACATCAAAGATATTTACGAAGACCTTGCGAGCGAGCGAGTTCATGCTGCGTTGTTAGATTCCTACGCCACAGCCAGTCAAAAGGAGCTGTTTAGTCAGAAATGGCTGCGAGTACGCGCGGTAATCAAGACGGGATTTGAGTCTACGTATGGTGTGATACTCAGTGGAGATTCCATGAAACTAGGACGATGTATGAGAGATTACATGAAGGCTGAAAATCATCAGATTAGTAGAGTAGTCCAGAAAAACGTCGAAACTATATCGGTAAGAAATTTAAGGTGGCTGACAGTAGTTTTTTCAGTCATGTTAATCGGGAAACGACAGACGGCAGAAAGGATCACATGACATCCTTTTTTTTGCGCCTGGTGTTGCGTGTTTGGTATTCACACGAGAGAGTGACTTCACGTTTACGGCAAACGCGCATTCTTACCCTCGCGTTAACACGGCAACGCCAGGAGCGAAAATATGCATTTCACGTGAGCCTTTCTGCCTTGTGGCGTTTATACTTAATTTTTCTTCTGTTTGGAAATTGATCAGCTTATTCTTGACTGAAAGGCTTTTGTATCATCTAGTCGAAATTTCGACGCATTTACGAAGTCAGTGTTTTGGTCATGACGTCAGGTTTTGGTCGAATTTCGACGTTTCCCCGTCTAAAAACCGATGTCGAATTCTCGACCAAATAATGGGTGAAGTCTTTCGTTCGTGCAAATGTTATTTATGTTGTTTATGCTTTTTGCCCAGCATGACTGTTGTATGTATATGTTGTAAAGCTCAACCTAAACTTAGTTTGTGTTTCACAGGCCAGTAAAATCCCTCCCGCTGTAAAGAACTCAAGTGATTTGCTAACATCTGAATCCGAGCTGTTCAAGTTGACCATCATTATACTTGGGAGCGCACTGGGAACGCTGGTGTTCTTGTCGTTAAGTTGGGAATTTGGCTATCGACGGCGGAGACTTAAAAAAGTTGACAAGACAAAAAACAATAGTAAGGAATAGAGTCAAGTGATAAGGCCTACTCCGGGCCCTAAAATCGACGTAATTTTGGGAGATCGTAGGCGATTTTAGGCAATTTAAGGCGATTTCAGCAAAGTTATTCCCAAAGACGCTCAAAACTGAAGGCAATTTAGGGTAATTTTGGGCGATTTTAGGGCCCGGAATAGGCCTGGTGATAGCAGCCTTCAGGCCAGGAACAATGAAAATTGACTTCACGTGAGAGAGAATCCAAATAACCAGAGATTCTTTTGTCCTGCCCTTCACCATGGTTGCTGTCGCAAAGCGTCATATCTACATCCTTTTTTCGTCCGCCCAGCGTCTCGTGTTTTATCTTATCTCCCATTTCTCTCTCCATTCTTTCGTTTTCTTATTTTTGCCCATAGTCCTATCCTAGTCTCATACGTAGGCGTTTACTCTAGTCACGCGACTCTTCTCGTCACGCAATGCTCCATGGTTTCGTCACGCAAAACTCCATTAACTCGTCACGAAACACTCCATCATCTCGTCACGTAACGCTTTATCGTCTCGTCACGCAATGTTCCATGGTTTCGTCACGCAATGCTTCGTATTGATGGAGCGTTTCGTGACAATACTAAACAAGGCTGCATTGTAAACTAACTTAACCCTTCCTCTCTCTAATGAGCAAACAAAAATCATATTGTGTTCCATAGAAACAGATGTCGAAGGTTCCTGGCCATTTTGGGCAAAACTACCAGCGAATCGACGGTACCAGGTGACAAGATCAAATTGTCAACAAGAACTGGATAATTTTTATAAGTCGTTTAAAGAAACCTATCACATGCTAAGAATGAAACATGCTTTACAGATTCAAGATTTTAAAAGTCGAAACAAAGGTGAGCGACAGACGTATTAGATGGGAAGGAAATAATTGAAAGGAAGAGGTAAGGGAAGAGAAAGGTAGGGAATGGAAGGCAAGGCATGGGAAGAGAAAGGAAGGGAAGGGAAGGGAAAGGAAGGGAAGAGGATAACGTGAAGGCGACTAGCTAACGTCATATCAAATTTTCCATCACTAGAAATTCTTCATGTTCGATACCAGTGTTGCAATTATCTTTAGACGTTTCGACGATATAGAAAGTTTATTTCGAATAATTTACAACCCGCGAATTACATATTCATAGGAAAATTAAATACAATAAAAAATTAAAAATATATACAAAGAACTAATTATTTGTTACTATAATGAAAAAACTAATTACAGCCGAAATCAATGCATCGCGACCTGCAAGTACGCACACCAAGATCGCTTTTCTGCGATCTAACAATAGGCAGGTCAACAAACTTAGCGTAATTTGCAGGTCGCGATGCAACGATTTCGGCTGTAATGAATCATTTTTTTACTAGTGTCTACTAATGTTCCAAATTTCTTCTGATGCTTGAGGTTGTAATGAATGTATTCTTAAATCGATACTTGGGTATGGAGGACCTGTTGTGACAGGCTGCTCTTGTTTTATTCATACCTTTAATAGAACAAAAAGTGTCGCTGAGACTTTCAAAAATGGCGGCATCATTGTTCATGACCAGAAAGGCCTCTAAATCATCATGGCATCAAATGAGTCTAAGTACATCCTGTAAAATGCACAGAACATAGTTATTTCAAAAGGAAGAGGAACACATCGTCTTTGATAGCAATAGAAGTGTTGCCACGCTTATTTTCTGATAACAAGGCCTTTGTGGCCTCGTTCTCATGTACTAGGCCGCCATTTTTGAAAGCCGTCTATAAAGAATGTTTGCGTCTTAAGTCTCGTCTAAGACACGTTTAAATGGCCCTATTGTAATGTAGTAACCTATTGTTACTTATTTTCAGGCATTCATTACTTTTCGATATCAGAGTGGGCTGGAGGTAGGCATCAGTGTACATTGATACTGGCTATAGCAGTTATTGTTAGTAAACCAAGCTCCCTGTAATAACCTTATGACGTTTACACTTCCAGAATCCTTTTCGATAGCTGCTTTAGCCTAAAATTAATTAATTGATTGATTGATTAATTCATTAATTTATTTATTTGAAGATTCCTATGTACATACACGTAGAGAAAAAATGACAATGTCCCCTACAAGATCTAACTACCTCAAATGACAATTTCCCCTACAAGGTCCAACTAGCTCAAATCTGAAGTACTCTCAAGTACAAGTAGAGTTAGCCTATTGCCTCTTTGAAATCTCTGCCAGTGTAACAATGACGTAACATCTGTCAGTTCTTGTTGTAGGTCGAAGCGCAACCTATGCAGTGACTGAAGATGGTGATGTCAACTCTATTTTAGATGGATTAGACTTGTCCATGTTTGATGGAAAAGAGCAGACAGACAAAAAGATTAAGTTAGGCTTATGACCTGACCAGCGTTACGTCCACGTTGCGTACTCTGTACGATTCTTAGAACAATACGTATATGCTGCGTAACTGTAACGTAAAACCGATATCTGTCAGTCTTTCGTGAAAATATTTGTTAGAAGAAAAAGTTGACTCAAGTGGAACTTAATTTGAACAAAGCCAAGTGTAAAGTTAGAGGGAAGAGGAATGGAATATCCATCTTCATCTTTTCCCTTTCCTTGACACTGACTACTAAGAATTGAAAATTAACGACGAGTTATCTGTTAAGATCTCAAAATGTTTCAAAACGGACAATGCATTCCCTCCAATGGCTTTAATCTCATATTATTATATTATTACAAAATTTTATGAATAAAATGACCTCTGACAATAAAATACTTAATTTCTTTAATCTATCGTGTTAAACACCAAACGCTATACTACCTGCACGATCGTAAAAATCGACAAAATGCAAAGGCTATAGCCCATTGAAAATCGTCAAAAATGGCCCAAAATAGACAAAATGCAAAGGCTATAGCCCATTGAAAATGCGCAAAAGTGGCCAAAAATCGACAAAATGCAAAGGCTATAGCCCATCAAAAATGCGCAAAAATGGCCCAAAATCGATAAAATGCAAAGGCTATAGCCCATCAAAAATCGTCAAAAATGGCCCAAAATCGGCAAAATGCAAAGGCTATAGCCCATTGAAAATGCGCAAAAATGGCCAAAAATCGATAAAATGCAAAGGCTATAGCCCATTGAAAATGCGCAAAAATGGTCAAAAATCGATAAAATGCAAAGGCTATAGCCCATTGAAAATGCGCAAAAATGGCCAAAAATCGATAAAATGCAAAGGCTATAGTCCATGAAAAATCGTCAAAAATGGCCCAAAATCGACAAAATGCAAAGGCTATAGCCCATTGAAAATGCGCAAAAATGGCCCAAAATCGATAAAATGCAAAGGCTATAGTCCATCAAAAATCGTCAAAAATGGCCAAAAATCGATAAAATGCAAAGGCTATAGTCCATTGAAAATCGTCAAAAATGGCCCAAAATCGACAAAATGCAAAGGCTATAACCCATTGAAAATGCGCAAAAATGGCCAAAAATCGATAAAATGCAAAGGCTATAGCCCATTGAAAATGTGCAAAAATGGTCAAAAATCGATAAAATGCAAAGGCTATAGCCCATTGAAAATGCGCAAAAATGGCCAAAAATCGATAAAATGCAAAGGCTATAGTCCATGAACAATCGTCAAAAATGGCCCAAAATCGACAAAATGCAAAGGCTATAGCCCATTGAAAATGCGCAAAAATGGCCCAAAATCGATAAAATGCAAAGGCTATAGCCCATTGAAAATGCGCAAAAATGGCCTAAAATCAATAAAATGCAAAGGCTATAGCCTATCAAAAATCGTCAAAAATGGCCCAAAATCGACAAAATGCAAAGGCTATAACCCATTGAAAATGCGCAAAAATGGCCAAAAATCGATAAAATGCAAAGGCTATAGCCCATTGAAAATGCGCAAAAATGGCCCAAAATCGCCAAAATGCAAAGGCTATAGTCCATTGAAAATGCGCAAAAATGGCCAAAACGACAAAATGCAAAGGCTATAGCCCATTGAAAATGCGCGAAAATGGCCTAAAATCAATAAAATGCAAAGGCTATAGCCTATCAAAAATCGTCAAAAATGGCCCAAAATCGACAAAATGCAAAGGCTATAACCCATTGAAAATCGTCAAAAATGGCCCAAAATCGACAAAATGCAAAGGCTATAGCCCATTGAAAATGCGCAAAAATGGCCAAAAATTGATAAAATGCAAAGGCTATAGCCCATCAAAAATCGTCTAAAATGGCCCAAAATCGGCAAAATGCAAAGGCTATAGCCCATTGAAAATGCGCAAAAATGGCCAAAACGACAAAATGCAAAGGCTATAGCCCATTGAAAATGCGCGAAAATGGCCTAAAATCAATAAAATGCAAAGGCTATAGCCTATCAAAAATCGTCAAAAATGGCCCAAAATCGACAAAATGCAAAGGCTATAACCCATTGAAAATCGTCAAAAATGGCCAAAAATCGATAAAATGCAAAGGCTATAGCCCATTGAAAATGCGCAAAAATGGCCAAAAATCGATAAAATGCAAAGGCTATAGTCCATTGAAAATCGTCAAAAATGGCCCAAAATCGACAAAATGCAAAGGCTATAGCCCATTGAAAATGCTCAAAAATGGCCCAAAATCGACAAAATGCAAAGGCTATAGTCCATTGAAAATGCGCAAAAATGGCCAAAACGACAAAATGCAAAGGCTATAGCCCATTGAAAATGCGCGAAAATGGCCTAAAATCAATAAAATGCAAAGGCTATAGCCTATCAAAAATCGTCAAAAATGGCCCAAAATCGACAAAATGCAAAGGCTATAACCCATTGAAAATCGTCAAAAATGGCCCAAAATCGACAAAATGCAAAGGCTATAGCCCATTGAAAATGCGCAAAAATGGCCAAAAATTGATAAAATGCAAAGGCTATAGCCCATCAAAAATCGTCTAAAATGGCCCAAAATCGGCAAAATGCAAAGGCTATAGCCCATTGAAAATGCGCAAAAATGGCCAAAAATCGATAAAATGCAAAGGCTATAGCCCATCAAAAATGCTCAAAAATGGCCAAAAATCGATAAAATGCAAAGGCTATAGTCCATTGAAAATCGTCAAAAATGGCCCAAAATCGACAAAATGGAAAGGCTATAGCCCATTGAAAATGCGCAAAAATGGTCAAAAATCGATAAAATGCAAAGGCTATAGCCCATTGAAAATGCGCAAAAATGGCCAAAAATCGATAAAATGCAAAGGCTATAGTCCATTGAAAATCGTCAAAAATGGCCCAAAATCGACAAAATGCAAAGGCTATAGCCCATTGAAAATGCGCAAAAATGGCCAAAAATCGATAAAATGCAAAGGCTATAGTCCATTGAAAATCGTCAAAAATGGCCCAAAATCGGCAAAATGCAAAGGCTATAGCCCATTGAAAATGCGCGAAAATGGCCTAAAATCAATAAAATGCAAAGGCTATAGCCTATCAAAAATCGTCAAAAATGGCCCAAAATCGACAAAATGCAAAGGCTATAACCCATTGAAAATGCGCAAAAATGGCCAAAAATCGATAAAATGCAAAGGCTATAGCCCATTGAAAATGCGCAAAAATGGTCAAAAATCGATAAAATGCAAAGGCTATAGCCCATTGAAAATGCGCAAAAATGGCCAAAAATCGATAAAATGCAAAGGCTATAGCCCATTGAAAATGCGCGAAAATGGCCTAAAATCAATAAAATGCAAAGGCTATAGCCTATCAAAAATCGTCAAAAATGGCCCAAAATCGACAAAATGCAAAGGCTATAACCCATTGAAAATGCGCAAAAATGGCCAAAAATCGATAAAATGCAAAGGCTATAGCCCATTGAAAATGCGCAAAAATGGTCAAAAATCGATAAAATGCAAAGGCTATAGCCCATTGAAAATGCGCAAAAATGCCAAAAATCGATAAAATGCAAAGGCTATAGCCCATTGAAAATGCGCGAAAATGGCCTAAAATCAATAAAATGCAAAGGCTATAGCCTATCAAAATCGTCA